>JBBPBX010006423.1:33731-66315 GCA_038048925.1 Garcialebias charrua | reverse complement strand
GAAGCAAAACCGATTCCAGTGGAGGAAGTGAAACTCTTGCTTCATCTTCAAGAAGTAGATGACGATCTTGGTGACTGTTTCTTACAGATGTTTGACACTGAACATGAAACTAAACCTGACACTGAACTACTCCCAGTTCAGTCAAGTGAGGACCTGAAGATCTCAGAGGAGATGAAGTCACACGTGACACATTCTCCTGCTCCTTTATGTCCCGTTTCTGCCACTACAGAAATCAAAGAGAAAGTGGTGGTGGATGACATGGGACCGTCGCCTCAACCTAAAGCAAGAGATGGGTCTGAAGAAAATACATTTTCACTGTCTGTGAGAAATGAAGTGCTGCAGCCTTATATTGGACATGTTTCAAATGATTCTGAGTCTAACTGTCTCTACTCTGCTTACAGTGTGGCTGGAAACAGTGCTGTTGCAGCTGACATGGTGGAGCTGCCACATGCAGAAAATGACAGTTTCCCTCTGGCTGTTATGAAGAGTATCCACTCTCCCACTGACATCCTTGGTCATGATGTTGATGTTGGTTTGGTGTCTGTTAACAAAAATAAGTCTTATAGAGTAAGCCTAGACAAGCGTCGCCTGTTTGGCTTCAGAACATTTTAAGATAACATGACATTGATAATGTTAGCGGTTAGGCGGACTAGTTTTAATGATGTTTTTAGTCCGTTTGTCTGTTGCAACCGCTACATTGTTGCTCTCTAGGGTCCTATTTATTTTGCATGTGCGGATGTGAGATGTTTTCACCTGACATCCACATCACCCCCATACAAAACACTGGTGGTGGAGGTGTTACATATCCTGAGGAAGCTGCCAATGCTGACACCTTTTAGTTCTTATGTATGTTGACTGCAGTCATGCTTTTGTGTGGTTAATTAGTCTGATTGTGATCAGGCTTGTGTGTGTTCAGCCAGGAACACCTGAGAGCCACGCCTATATATACTTCAAGTTGACTGTGCTTGAATGCGGAGTGTTGTGAGCTCAGAGTTTGGTTGCTTTATTGCTGAGCTGTTTGAGTACTGTTTGGGTACTGTTTGAGTACTGTTTGGGTACTGTGGGGTGTTCTCCGCCCGCCCCTGCCTGTCAGGAAGTTTGATCTTCTGTCTAGAAGATTGTTGGTGAGTAGCTGATTGCTCATGTTTGGTCCTGACTGTGCTAGATGCACTTAAAGAGTAACTACTAGCTCATGTTTGGTCTTGACTGCTAGATGCACTTAAAGAGTGGCTACTAGCTCATGTTTGGTCTTGACTGCTAGTTGCATTTGTGTCAGCTCATTTGCTTGTGGAGTTTGACTGTGCTTACTGCACTTAGGAATGTTTGCTCACCTTTTGACTTTTGTTGTGCTTAGTGCACTGGGTAGCTGAAGGCTGCATTGATGACATTAGGATCCTGCTAATGCTAATGATAATTGATATCAGAGATGCTGACCTGTGTGGTTAGTTTAAGTTGGTTTAACCAGGACCATTTTTGAGCTTGGAGCTGTTTGGAGCATTTTTGGAGTTTGGAGCTGTTTGGAGTTTTTTGTTTGTTTGCCTAATGACAGAGTGAGATCGGTAGTCCAGTTATATCGTTTTTCTTTTACCCCTAGGGTCCCCTTTTGGTCAGGTAGTCCGTCTCCAGATAGGCTGCGACGGCCCTGTTTATGGGTTGGGCTGATGCTGGGGACGTTATATTCTTTTTGGCTGACTCACTCTCGTCCACCATTTTTTTGCACTTTGTCTAATCTTTGCTTTTCCTGACCCTGTGCCAGAAGACGGTGCACTCCGCACCTGGAGGGAGGAGTCGGGGAGTTTTCCAATAAAGCTTTTTAATTTATCTTCTGCCTCCTTGTGTCTTGTGT
The DNA here is from genome assembly GCA_038048925.1 of Garcialebias charrua. Taxonomy (NCBI): domain Eukaryota; kingdom Metazoa; phylum Chordata; class Actinopteri; order Cyprinodontiformes; family Rivulidae; genus Garcialebias; species Garcialebias charrua. Next base: position 64,469 of record JBBPBX010006423.1, on the reverse strand, counting down.
CCCGTTTATGTGTTCGGCCTGAGCCAGCCGTAACATTTGCAAATACAGAAGACAAGTGAACTCTGTGCATTAAATACAACAAAGTTAAGTCAGGTCCTCTGGACGGTTTCTTTACGCTGAAGCATCTCGCCTTTAATCCAAAAGACTTCATCAGTCCGAGGAGCACCAACAAACTCAGTCTTATAAATAGCTCAATAGACCCACATATAGTGGGCCAACCAGTTTGATGGTGCTAAACATATTGAGCATGAACTTTGATCTGTGCATTAAACATTTCCTTAATTTCCTGTGTGGGTTGAACAACTGGGAGATAAAGTTAGAGGCCAGACTGAGATGGTTTGGACGTGTCAAGAGGAGGGACAGTGTGTGTACTGGTAGAAGGATGTTATATGAGGAGATATATGGATGCAGTTAGAGAGGACATGGAGGTAGTTGGAGTGAGGACAGAGTGAGATGAAGGAGGATGACTCTCTGTGGAGACCCCTGAAGAGGGAACAGTTGGAAGAAGAAGAAGACTCCATACTGATACAACTCTGAGAGATTTCTTCTGCAGGTAAGATATTAATAACTTCATAGAACACTATTAAAAAAACTCCAAACAATTCAATTTAGAAGGGCATTACCGGTAACAAGATTTGTTCTATCCACAGTAATCTTGTGCTACAGTATGTTACCAAAATATCAATTGACAAACTTTTATGGAGCTGACTGAAAAACATGGACACAGCAGCTACGCGTGTAAATGACTTAATAAACAAAAGAAAACAGTGGTCTAGACTAACTTCTGCTTCGGTCTGGCTTTTTGCTAGTTGTGCAGTTTGCAAATTGCAGCTGTTGAAATGATCAACTTGCTCGTGGGCCTCCTGGCAGGATTCTCTGCTCAGGGGAGAAACAGCGAGCAACACCTCAGCTGAGCTGTTCACAGAAATATTCCACCTCAGCACTCAGGCTTAATGATGTGGTTCAGGTGTGATCACTGGATCATGTGCTTTGCCACAAGAGCTTCGTAACCTTTTTTTTTTGTCTGCAGGCACAGATGGTACCTCCTCCCTCTCAAGACACCTTCCTTTCCCTTCTCCTCTTTGTGAAAAGATTATACATGGCTTTGATTGATGTTCTTTAATATATTAGGATTTTTTTAATTTTCTTATATAACTGCTACAGTTTTTTTTTAATGTCTCACCTCTTTTTCCTTTCAAAGGTTTCTGGGAAGGAAAAGGTGATGCTTATTTGAAGGCAGTGATGCTGTAAGAGTAAATGTCTGCAGTGGTTTAGATTCTCTGAGAGAGAATAAAACATTGGTTTTTATATCTTCTTTTGTTTCTGTTTTACACCTTTTTATCTGAAGGCCTCGACTCCAACCCAATGGAGCCTTTGGGTACAAATGGGAATGCAGAGACAAAACCATTTTCTGTGATCCATCTAAGGCTGGTCTCATAATCCCAGTTGGCCTCCTACCTTGAAGACAACCTCACTTTTTTTTTAAAGCATCAGAAAATGAATGGATACCAGTGTTAATATAACTGGTTTAGGCTGAATGAATCTAAAGCCATAATATGATGCCCATCCAGCCCCCAGCTGTGCTTTTATTGCTCTCCCTGCAACATACGGGGAGATCTTTGAACATCAGAGCTACCATGGGAACAATATAACCAAGGTGATGTAGCTTTTGTGAAAAAATAGCTCAACGATCCCTGTATCAAGGACCGGCACGTATACCCCCCCTCTGATTGCATGGCATTGGAAGACTAGCTATTATTAGATTTGTCATCATTCATAAACAGTGAGGACATGCACAATATGTTGTTCTTCTCACGCTGCAGCACAGGTTGCATTAGTTTAACATGCCGATTTACAAATTAATTCATAAAATCTTTAAAAATAAAAATGACTTAAGCAAATGTGCTATGTGCAGGCAAGTCCTGAATATGCAGCTTGGTGTGTTTTGTTGGTGTGTTGGCTGTTGATTTGTTTCTGATGACCATAAAGTGGAAAATTGTTTACTTTTATTAACCCTCCTGTTATGTTACGGGTCAAATTGACCCGTTTTAAAGTTTACATTTTTTTTAAAAATAGTTAAAAATATTTTTTCTGCATGAAACTTTTTCTATTTGTCTTAATAGTTCCAATCAACATATAAATTGAAAATGATTCACTTTACACATTTGTACCACTCTCTGCGTCTACTTGTTACATCGATACTGTTCGGGTCAATTTGACCCGGCAGTCAAAATGAATGGTAAAAAGGGTAAAAACATTTCCAATTCTATTTGTTTCCTTGAAACTATGAGACATATTTCACTACACACACACACACACACGCGCGCACACACACACACGCACACACACGCACGCACACACACACACACACACACACACACACACACACACACACACACACACACACACACACACACACACACACACACACACACACACACACACACACACACACACGCACGCACACACACACACACACACACACACACACACGCACACACACACATACACACACACATGCACACATGCATGCACATAAACCCACTTTCTCACTATTCTCTTTACTTCACAAGGAAACTGTGAGAAAGCAGGTGTTTATACAACTTTTGACGGGAACCTTTTCTGTTCCCGTGGGAAAACTCCACCCACACAAATCTTCATGACTCATTTGTCTTGATTTTAATGAGCGGGTCAATTTGACCCAGAACAGTAAATGTGTCTCAAGTTCAATTATAAAGATCACCCTTTGAAAAAAATAAAATAAAATGTAACATAATTTTTTTTACAAAAATCAATTTCAAGGATAATTATTGTTTTTTTGTGTGTAGGTTTTTTCAGCAAACATAAAAAATGTAAATCACATTGTTTATGTCCAAATGAGTTAGTCGTCATTATCCTTTATTTATGAGAAATAAAAAAAACATCATTGCACAAATATTGACTGACATGGTTAGTATTGGAGTTAATAATCAGATACAAAAAGGTTTTGGAGGATTTTTTGGGTTTCTGACACTATTACATGATTAAACACTCCCCGGGTCAAATTGACCCACGAACATTATTGCTGTACCTCAGAAACAAACATAACAGGAGGGTTAAGAAGCGAGCGAACAGAGAATGATGGCGCTCTGAATGAGTTGCATTGATTTTCCATCGACCTCCTTCAAACTAAATCCTCATCTTGGCAGCTGTGATTGAACGCTCTCCCCATACCTGCCTCCAGCTTGTGTATTACAGTCCAAAATGTGTTATACTGTTGTTTACGTGCATGTTCTGTTTTGAGTTTCATTGGAAGATTAATTTCTTCTTGTTTCTCTTCGGTTTTGTTTAGTAAAAGTTGGTCCCAGTTTGTTTTTCAGTGCACCTGTTTTAGGATTAATCTCTCAGCATAGAGCGTATACGTTCTCAATTTATACTCATTAATCTCCTTTTTTTTTTAGTTCATCTTCAGTTTTATTTTCTGAATTTCCTTCCTGCTGTAGCAGCATCTTTTGTTTGTCTGTCAGATAAATTCTGTTCCAGTGCATCACTCTCTTGCGTCTGAATCCTTCAAAGACCTGCAATTTAGTTATATGGTTAGAATCTATTTAAGGTTTCTAAGGTATGGACTATACAGCCATATGAACAAATACATATGTAAAATCTAGCTGAGTCCCACCCTTCAAAATGACATATGAGAATGTGGTATTGACTTAATAAACGTTTATTTATTATTTGACATGTTAGTACATACACATATTAAGGCTGTTTCTTATAAATCACCTTATTTAGCTCCTGATATGTGTGATTTTAATATTTATTCCTCACATTTGCCAATCTGGGTTTTATGCAAGATTTATCCATTCACAAGCTTTCGCTCATGACACATTTTAGTTTTATCTATGCCAGAAGAGCAAAATGTAAAACTCACATCTTGTTTTCTTTCACTAAAAAGTTCAAATTAAAATTTAATAATTTGAAAATGATGTAAAATTTGCTGTCTGAAAACTTAAATGTATATAGAGGTTTTTCAGAATCTTTTGTTTCTTCTCAGCTCTTTATGAAGACAGGGAACTCAACATAATGAATCTCAAAAACGAAAATGAGGATCTCAATAGTCTTTAAAGCTAGTGCATAACAGAGGTAAAGCTTTGAAACATTGTCAGAGTAACTGTTCTGCTCAATAGTTTGTTTTCTTCTCCTACAAACTGCAAGACATAATGCTGCCAGAAACATTCATGTGTGGTTCGAAGAGCAGCTGTCAGCCGTGGAACAAACATCTGTCTGTGCTACAAGACATGATGCTATCTGAAGTATTTTGTCAGGTTTACAGTCTAATTTGCAGTTTGGAGGACTAATGATGGAGCATTATGCATTTAATAGGACATAAATATTTGTTTATTTGTGATTCATGTAATTAAAAAGTTGCCATTTGTGACTACTAAAATGTATTTTTGGGTTGTTTGTGCTGTCATTTGTAACAGAGCTGTGGCTTGATTTAATGAAGGCTCTGGTAGGTACGGTAATATGTGCCAGAAAGGGTCCAGGACCAAAACTGACATAAACATACACACAAACCCATGGTGGAATTAGAACATTAAAATAATCTAAAAGACATGTATGGTCATCTGAAAAATCCAGCGCAGAAAGATCCCGTGCTAAATTTGAACTGAAAGGTTTTCTTTCTGTGGGGCCAGAATGAATAATAAAAAGTTAACTTGAACTTCTTCTTTTTTTTATAGTTTTGCTCCAGTGACAACTATTTGTTCCCTGCTGGGCTAAAAATGACCTAATTTTAAGAACACCCTGGTAGATCGACTGTAAGAAGACAGTCGTAAAAAGCAAATAAAAACAGCAACTCTCCAGCTGAGGAACTGCCTCAGGCTGTTCATTAAGTGTTTTCAGTGACGTTTAATGCAGTACTGTAGTGTGCATTAAAAAGGAAGAGTTTGGCTCTACGTGCCTTTGTGCACAAGCAGTTTCTGGTGAAAATGGGGAAAACTCTTGGCAGGATACGTTTTTATGATCACTTTTGGTGAACTGAAGTGTGCATGTTGTGCTGAAAAGTTCTCACAGAACAAAGGCTGACAAGAAAAACACAAATTGAAGATAACTTTAGTAACTGCCTTCCTATACAGTTATCAGTTTCTGTTTTAACGTTTTATTTCATTTATGATTTGAAATTAAAATAAAAACTAATTTTCAATCCACATTGGCAGACTATTATGAAGACTTAATTTCTAATTAAGCAATCTGGCTCTGTTGTGCCAACATTTATGATCACCAGTAGAACAATTACGTCTTTCCACCGAGAAAGCATAATAGAGCATAATCTCATTTTCTACTTCATTATTAATCTGTTCCTTGGCAGTTGTTACCAAGAGGAAAATCTCTTCACAGTTAAAGTTTTAATCTGTTTGTTGCTGTGACTGCCTGCTACTCGTACACTTATTGTCTATTATCGAATGCACAAATAAAATTAAAATAAAAAACTGATCAACTGCAAAAATTAAAACTACTGATGGATTAAATACCACAGATTATGTTGTCAATACAAATCTCACATCAGTATGTACACGTCTCTGCAACCTTGAGCAGGAATTAGGCAGTTACAGAAAATAAAAGTGAAGTTTCTGACATGCTTCGCAAAATACAATCTGGAGGCTTCCACAGCTCTTTCTTGCTCTATATTTATTACAGTCTAAATGTCCTGGGGACTGTTTAACTTGCTTCTGCATGAAATATTTCAAGTGCTCATTAAGAGGTCAAACGACTGTCATACCAAATACACAAACTGCTGTAAGCATGAATCAGATCTGACAAATTCTCACCAGTACTGAGACTGCTGCATGTTTTAGCTAATGTCCAAACTGCCTGATTGATATCTTACTGAATCTATGTTCCAAGCTGTAAGTCCTCACTGGAAGAGGTGTAATAATGGAGCGTTTGAGTGCGATTCCATTTCATGAACTTTACATGACAAGTTGTTCTCACAACAGCCTGGATCTGCTCTCTTTATTACTTCTGCTGAGCATTTAATTTTCTCTATTTTTGTGTTTGGGTTCCAGACAGAAAAGGTTCAGGACTTCAACCATTCCTGGGGATGCTAGAAGACATCCATAGACAATCAGAGCATAATCTGTTGCTTTACCTGCTGAGACTTGAAATGACTAACTCATCACGTACACCTAGCACTGCGTCCACTGGCAGCCTTAACCTCAATGAGTGGTCCACAGGAGCCGATAAACACAACTCGGCATCAACATGAATAAATAAGTTAAGTGTTTTTAATTAAGGTTTCATTTGAGTTGTGCTGCAACCAGTTTTATATTATTGCGGTTTAGGGAGAACTCTGAGCTCAGCAACAGCTGGCAAGTTGCTCATCCCTGCAGAACGGTCTCCAGTAATAATTACATACATGAGATAGTTTTTGAGTTATATAAACTTTTACAGCCCGTATAGGAAGCAATGTGTGTTTCTCCCTTGGTCATTATAAGTACAAAGTGGAGAAGCAACACTGCAACCCTTTAAAACAGTGTTGTAGCCAAGGTGAAGTTTTGTCTCTCTTTCAGAGACCTTGAAAAGGTGATTCACGCTTTTATTACCTCTTGTTTGGACTATTGTAATTCATTGTAGTATGTTGATTTAGACAAATAATCTCTGCATCGTTTACAATCTGTCCAGAACGCAGCAGCATCACGTCTTTTAACAGCAACTAAAAAATATGAACACATAAACCCTGTCCTGGCTTCTCTTCATTGGCTCCCTGTTCACTATTGGATTGATTTTAAGATTTTATTGCTTGTTTTTAAAGTCTTAAAAGGTCTGGCCCCGTCATATTTATGTGATCTTATCAACATCTACACTCCAGTAAGAGCACTCCGGTCTACCAACCAGTAAGATGTCCCCAGATCCAGAATGAAATGGTGATCGGGCTTTTGTGGTTGCTGCTCCAAAGCTGTGGAACAGTTTACCTGAGAATTTAAAGAGCGCTCAGACTGTTGAGACTTTTAAATCTTTGCTCAAGACTCATCTGTTTCACTTGGCATTTGATCCACGCAGAGTCTGAGAACTAATTTTGAGCTGATTTTATTGTTGTTGTGTGTATTATTGTTAACTTTATTATGTTTGAGTGGCACTAGATGCATTTTACTCTTTTATTTTTATCTGTTTTAACTGTAAAGCAGTTACTCAGTTGCTCAGCTTCTGTTGTTTTTATGTGCTACATAAATACTGTACATTGACATTGACATTTCCGTGAAACAGGTTGCCTCCACTTTGTTCATACATGCAGAAACTTGTTGCATTACTGTTTCTGTTATATGTTTTTTTAGGTCATGCATCTTTACTTTGGTTGCTTTGACAGCTGTGGGACATGAAGAAAATCTACCTGGTTTATTAAGGTGTAAACAAATTGACTTTGTTTTGGGGGACTGGTGGCGCAGTGGTTAGAGACAGTGGGCCTGTGATCGGAAGATTGCTGGTTCAAGCCCCGGTACCAACATTGATGTGGGTGGAAAAAGGTGAAACATCCACACCTGCCTCCACCCTCATTCGCCCCACCCTGGAACCTGAGCAAGGCCCTTAACCCCCACCATCTGCTCCCTAAACAGGTCTCGCTTGAAAATGGGTTCTCGTGGCTCAATGAGACTACCTGGATAAATAAAGGGTAAATGGAAAAAAAAAAAATCAAAGTCTGCTGAAAACATTTGGATTGATTCCATCTGAAAACTGTAAAGTTCAAAACTGCAACGTCCAAGTTTGTTTATGTAAGTTCAATTCACATGCAAGTTACTCTTCTTTTTTGTCCCCCGTCATGGAGCAAAGAGGGGGAATTGGAAATACCCTGTCTGTCCGTCCGTCCGTCTGTCCGTCCGTCCATGCATGTTGTGAGCATGATAACTTGAAGTGAGGTACAGACTTCTCTTTTGGTGTGTAGCTGCATCCATAAGAAATAATCATTTTCAAAAATTGGGTTGCCACATCAAAACCCAAGATGGCTGCTGCCATATGTGTATATTTGTAAACATTGTGAGTTAGATAACCTCAAAAATATGGTGCCAACTTCAATTTTGGTGTATTGCTGCATATAGGCATAAGAAAAGTTACCATAAAAAATTGGGTTGCTATGCCAAAATCCAAGATGGCAACCACAATCCATCCATCCATCCATCCATCCGTTTTATTTACGGTTTCTTCCTTTTCGGGTTGCGGGAGTAACTGGTGCCTATGTCCAGCCACCACATATGTAAACCCACCACTCCTGTAGTTTGAAGAAACTATGCTTTCTAGTTTTTATATTGCTTAAAAGTATGCTTTTACAATCCAAGGCCACCGTTGGTCACTACCCTGCTCTGCACCTGGTGGTGGATACAATAGCCTATATGCCACGGGCTTCCGTTCCAGCTCCTCCGCAGGCATTACACATACGGCGCACTTCCGGTTAGCGGGAAAGACACGAACATAAATGACTAAATACAATTAATAAAACATCGGCATACACACCAATAACAACTCTATACACATATAAAACCATATAAAATTATGGCGACGTTCTCCCTACGGTTAGCCGCGATAAATGTTCGCCGAAACCCCCCCGCGGAACAGCTGTTCCCACCGGTGGGCGGACACAACGGTACTCACGTGTAGTGCCGGTAGCGCGCAGCCGCTTCCCGTTTCGGCTCGTTGTCATGGTTTGCTACTAGGAGCTAACGCTAGCAACAACGGAGGTGGATGGGAACCGGAAGTGGCGGGTAGGTGTTGCATTTTGCCGGAAGTACGTCACGCCCCCCCGTGGCATATAGGCTATTGTTCTCTCCACTTGCCAGGATCTGTCCCTCTGTGCTGCCTCAGGCAAGCAAAAAATAAAAATAAAAAAGATAAAAATACCAATCTTCTTGTACACACTATTACTCAACTCCTTGAATATTTTGCACTAAAAACATTTAGGTTTACTTGCATTCCCTGTTCAATTTTCAAGTCCCTCGGTGATGAGGGACACTGCTTGTTCTCTCCTGACAGTTGTTGGGGCTTTCATCAACCTGGTCCACTTCAGGGTGTTTACATGGAGGTGAGAGTTAGAGTAAAACTGACTGGGATTAGATTCAAAGCAACAGTTCAAGTTTAAGTCAAGTTTATTGTCATTCTCATCACATGTGGTACATGAGGCGGAACAAAACTATGTACACAGGGTCCCATTACACCCAAAAATAGCAAAAATATAAAGTGTAAAAAGAAACAGTAAATACGGATCTAAGATATAAACTAAAAGAATGTCAAACGGTACGCTAAAGATATAAACTATAAACTAAACACTAATAATGTAAAACAATGCAGCGTAACAACAGCAGCACAAACATGAGTCTGTGGTGAGCAGATGGATATGAGTGAAAACAGCAGTATGAGATAATCAGCAGCTAATAATCAACAACCGAGTTAATAAGCTCTGGTTAGTTGAAACCAAAGATCTACTCGTTTATTTAAAGTTGGTCATTCTTGTTTGACACATACAACTTTCTTCAACCCCTCTCAAAACATTTCCCGTACATTCTCTGTCCAAAATATGAGCATTTCTGTCTTGAAAAGTGTCTTTTATCTTCAGGTTGACGGTCTTGTCCTGAACAGATGGGTTTTAATTGTTCTGTGAGCTATCTGGGTATTTTAACCATGGTTTTCAGTTAGAAACGTCCTTTAAATAATCACTTTATTAGTGTGAAGTGTGTTGAACAAATGTCTCAATATGTTAAGATTTTGTGAAAACGGGGGTTTAACAAATAAAAAAATGCAAACTTTTTTTTGTCTTGACTCTTCTAACAAAGTGAAAGCTAAGTAATATAATGACATTATAACAGGTGAAATTACACAACACATGAAAGACGGCTCCCAGCATCTTGATTGTGTGGAATTTGTTTGACACATACTCAAATACACTCACTAACACAGAAACAGGAAACTATTAGCTGATTATTATTATTATTTAATTATCAGAATTTCAAAGGTATGTTTGTATTTTTATCATCAGCCATTCTAACATCCGGGCCTGCTCCTCTGTGATGTCCTTAGTGGAGAGGAAGGATATACAGTACAGCACTTCCTCCAGCTCCACCCCGGCTCAGGCTCTGCAGAGGAAAAAGGTGAACATGAAATGAAGAGCTAAGGAACTGTTAGTTGTTAAACTTGAGGTGGGAACAGCTCAACCCAAAACATGGACATCTGATGGTAGATCCAGACTGGATCTACAGTCTGTCTGGTACGACATTCCATAACACTTGATATTTGCAGGTGGTCATTTTATGCAGATCTTTGGATCTACTTATTTGACATCAAAGGGCTGTGGTAACTAACTCAGTGGTCAGTGCCTCGGTCTGGTAATCCTGAGGCTGTGTTTGAGCACAGGTTGCGTCAGGAAGAGCATCCTGTCTTAAACAACTGCCAAATCTCTCATGCAAGTTTGCTCACTGTGGTGATCCCTGCTGAAGGGAACTGATAGAAAGACGTTAAGCAAAAGGCAACAAATGCAAAACTCTGAGAATGGTTTTTAAAAATTGTCTTCATTTGTTGACCAAAGTGGATCTACAATGTGTGGCCACCATTTCAACTGACAGACATAATTCAAGGCTTCTCCAGACAAGACGCAGTACTTTAAGAACAAAATACTGTAATGCATCAGAAATCTAATTGTTCCATGTACAAAAAGGATGGCCTGGAAAAGCCACCATATACAGTATTAGTTTACTGGAAGCAGGGCCGGCCCAAGGCATAAGCAAACTAAGCGGCTGCTTAGGGCCCCGGGTTCACTTGGGGCCCCCTAAGTGGAATTATTATTTATTAACGATTTCTATATGATGCTATTTAACAGTGCTGGGCAGCGCTAATCCAAAAATTAGTTCCACAATTTCTAAAACGCTTATTAATTTTTTTAGGTCCACAATTTCAAAAGCACAAATGTCTTATGAAAATTAGGGGAAGCTAATCTAATCCGCTATTTATATTCGACAATTGGTAGCCGGCAGCGTTATGCAATATTTGCACTACACTGCCAACTGAAAAGTAACAAAAATGATCCTAAAAGGATGAAATTACAAAAATCAAAGGATTTATTTAATACTTTACGTACATATATTCTATTCGGCCACGAAATTAACAAAAAATAGAATGATCTTTTAATCCCTAAAACCACTTTTAAATCTCAAATACACGGGTGTGTCGCCACCGCATTTATACATAAAAGTAACCCAAATACATAAAACTAACGACTCACCGTCGAATGGTCGACACAAAACACACAATAAAATCCTCCGGCCGCGTTAATTTGGCTTGAAACAGCGGGGTTCTCTGCGGATTTATCCATTAGTAACCCAGCACAACCAGCTGGACACAGAGTTAGCGTCCAGTTCACCTCTGACCCGGAAGATGTCAAGATGGAATAGTCCATTTTTAGTAGGGGGATAAAGAAATCGACCATTTTTAAAATTGTGTATTTAATGATCGTTTTCATCGTAACTATAATTATTTTTATGTTAAATGTACATTAAAGCTGCAGTATGTAGCTTTTTTTATGAACATATTTCTTCACTCTGTCACTACCTCCTGACAGACTGATGTTAGCCAGGTAATCTCTGAAAAAAAAAAAAAAAATATTGTCCCCTTGCTTCTCCAGGTGGTAAATAAGCATTTCTAAAAAGAAAAGGTGACCCACCATTTTCCAGCCAATAAAAACAGAGTTTGTAACCAGCCAATAAAAACAGAGCTTGAATTTGAATCAGCCAATAAAAACAGAGCTTGAATTTGAAATTTAACAGACCACAAGGGGGCAGAGCGGGATCAGAATGCTTTGCCTGTTGAAAATATTTCTAAGTGCTGGAGTTCTACAGAAACTGCATACTGTACCTTTAACAAGCAGGATCAATGTTAGGGATGTAGGTGACTGGCCGGGGCGCGGCGGGGCCGGGGCCCCATGCTGATTGGGATCCCCAGGCAACGGCATCATTTACCTACATGGTAGATCCGAGTCTGTTCTCCGCTCTGCTCCCTCCCCCTCCAACCCTCCCTCCTCTCTGCTCTTTACGGTGGGGAAAAAGGTAAAACAAGCAGCTACGGAGCCAGCATAAGAGCTTGTAAATAAGTTTATTGGTTTTTACTGATAGATAATTAGTTATTAGCGGTACTGCATTTTAAATAAAAATAGCACAAATCCGCTTATGAATTATAAAAGTTAGTCAAACCACAAAAACGCTGACAAAAAGTTTAGGTCCACTGTAAGCGGATTAGCGCTTTAGCGCTCTCTGGCGTTCATTTGCCCACCTGTGCTATTTAATATTTTAAGTTCAGCTTTTGCAAATTGTTGCATGCATTTAAATAGTTTTAAGATGTAATTATTCAACTTTAAATTTCTTTTTTTAATATAATTTTAGTTTCAGTTAATTGTTCATTTATATTATTTAAGTATTTCCTTTATATTTTTTACTTTTTATTTTATTTTGTCTGTTTTTGCACAATACATTTTTATGCATCTAAGTTATTTTATCTGTTGCTTGTTGTTGATCTTGCATTACAAATTACTTTGAATATTATTGTTGAAGTTCTTTTGAACCAAATACTGTATAATAAACCAGATGACACCTTTGCTGTAAAATATATTGCATACTGGTGTTTTTTTCTTTTGTTGTTGTTACTTTTAGTACCACTAGAGGCTGCAGTACAGTACAGTATATACATATAGGTTAATGTAAACAGGGTTATCAGGGTTGAAATGAGTTTTTGTTAGATGGTGAATTATCTGATCATCTGACTGCTGATTGCTATAATCCACATTATTAGCAGAAATAGGGGGCCCCAAACCAAATTTCCTTTAGAGCCCCATGGAGGATTGGGCCGGCCCTGACTGGAAGTGAAGTGGGGAGGAGTGGGAGGCCCACACCAGAAATATCCATTTAATACCTGGATTCTGTTTAGTCACAAACTAGAACTGTAGACTCTTGTCCTTAAAAATGAGCTACAGTTACCGTACTTGTGACTTTGACTTCACCGCACCATGGTAATGAGGGAACGGCAAGGTTGCAGAGCAGGAAGCATGATGGGAGGACAGGAAACAGGAAGCATAAGCAGGAATAAATGTTGTTGAAATAGCAAGATGAACATTTCCTCTCTGCAGTCTTAAAATATTTCTATAAATGATGTTTCTGCTGTTTGGAAGGAATCAGAAGAACGTAACAAACATGTCAGCGACAATGCAGACATGTGTGAGTTGTTCCTGATATACAGTAACTAAGATAACAGGCAAACTAAAAACTGGATGCTGTACTTGGTCGATTAAACCATTGCCCGTAAAACTGATGGATGGACAGAAGGACAGTAAAAACAAAATGAAGGTTGTTGGTTAAGAGCCATGCAGGAAATGACAACTGTACAAATTATACAAAAAGATTAAAATTCAAATATAAAAATATTATTTAAGAACTGTGTAACAGTAAAAATGGACAACAATTTTAATACATACATCAATTATACATTTTATCACCATTCTTGACCATTTGGATGGGGATCAAAGAAAGGTGTTAATTATTTGTCTTTAACACGCAAAACACATCAGTGCGTGCCAAAACTTTATTTGTTTTAATTTACACATACTGTATTTGTAGATAAAAGGCATTCTAGTAGTCCAAAACATGAAAATGTAAAAAATATGGGGTACCACTTTACAATAAGGCTCACCTGGCTTCCCTTGTAGGTGGCTAATAAATAGTATAGATATGTTATTAAATCCTCTATAAACACTTTATAAATCATTAATAACTGTTTATTATGCATTAAGGGTGAGGAAGAGACCAAACTGAGCAGTTTCTTGCCAAATCTGTTCACCTATATATTTCATCTAGAGTTGTTATATTAAACATTTCAGGCTAAGTTACTACCTTGTAAGCACAATAAGCATTTGTAAACCTATTTAAGCATTTGTAAACCTATTTATTTAGCACATAACATTATACATTATCACTGCATTATAAGTATCTACAACTAATTTATTCTAAAAAAAAATTGGTTTACATATGCTTATTGTGCTTACAAGGTAGTAACTTAGTCTGAAATGTTTAAAATAACAACTATGAAATATATAGGTGGCAGGTTTGATTCACTTAATTAATTTGCCACACTTAATTAATACATAATAAGAAGTTATTAATGATTTATAATGTTTTTATAGAGGAATTGATAAAATATCTATAAATTATTTATTGGTCCTATAAGGGGAGCCTTGTTGTAAAGTGGTACCAAATATTCTAATGATTAAAATAATTTATTCTATCCAAATACTGAACCAAAATACCAGTAAATTAACTTTAGTTGAGAAGCATTAATTACAGAAACTACATTTTGAGACTGTGTACAATATCATGAAAAGCCAGCCATCAAAACACTGCTGATGCGTTTTCACTGCAGCATTAAGACGTTTTGTCTCCGGTGCAGTGAATACATCCAATCAGTACAGAGTAAACACATTAATCACATATTAAATAGTTTGATAATGACATGCTCGCTGGTTGCATTTCAAGAAGCAGAGGGAATGAGCTCCCCTGCTGTTCAGACCTAAATGAACCTCAGTCCAATGTGATGCATAAGTGTACATTACACAGAAAACTAGTGCGCATACACATGCACTTAAAAAGAAGAAGAAAAAAAAACTTTACTGGCTCCATATAACAAGACAACACTGTTTTATTGAGTGTGGAGTTTAATTACATTGTGAGCAGTGGTGATAAATCACTGGAGTCTTAATCAAAGCACTACAGCAGAGTGAGTCATCAATCACTTCCAGCATCACAACACAACGTGGGCCTGTAGCTTCTCCGTGTCTTCTGGCTGCCAGCGCTGCTCCCTGCCAAACATGAACCATACTGCTGTGACACATTATCATTAGCCCAATCAGCGCCACTTTAAAGTCCTGACGGAAAGCCATCAAAAGGCAAATGGATATTAAGACACATGGAGCCATGAAGCTGACACACAGATTCTGCATGCCAATGAATTAAAAAAAAAAGTTTGCCCCTTTCCTGTAAAGCTCAAGTGCAAACAGCTGCCATTAGGTTCTTCTTAAGCTTTTCCCTGACAAGGTGCCATTCTCTTGACCGCTTGCATTGATCTTGAAGAGGTCCGTTTGGTGCTGGGGTCTTCGATCTTTGCTCAAACAGTACTTGTGTTGTCTGTGATGGATGACAGAGAGGTGGGTCACCTCAAAGTCACAGTGGTGACTTTCAGAACATCACAGCTTCAGATAAGGGAATGACAGATGATATTTCAACTGAATCCATGAAAATGTGTCAGTACAGAAAAGAACAGACTTCCAGCCCCCTCCAGTGCTCTACTTTACAAACAATGTAGCTTCAATGTCGGTTGTGCTTTGTTGGGTTTATTTTAATTTGACTGTAATCTATGAAAACTGCATCACTTTGATCCTTCTGTTTAACATGTGATCGCAGATGAGACGGGACAAGAGAGGCGGCACAAATTAGAGGCTGAGACGACAGGCAGTCATCTATGAAGGACACGGCCACAGAAATGATTTTGAGTCATCAGTTTTCGGACTCGTTTGGAACATCTCATTAAACAGCAGGAAAAACAAAACAGAAAACTGATGGAAAATAGAAAAAGCTTTACAGACCATGGCAAATGTATATGTGAAAGCACACACTTTTCCTTTCAATGTCAGAGTATCAAAGCTCACGAGGCTATCAGCTATCAGTGCATACATTAGCACATTTTTAGAAAGCACAGCAAAAGACACCAACTTCACATTTCCTTTCATTTTGAAGGAGGTGTGCAAAGAGATTAATTACATTCAGTTGCCCACAAGCACCTCTTTTAAATGCAGGCACCCCAAGTTTATTAATCATTTTATAATGAGAGATTAAAGACAGATTCATTTACACAATGTGGACACAGTAATCAGACAGGTTGCTTGAGGAAGATTTCCTTCTTGTTAAACCGTTAAACACAAAAACAGGGTCTTCATTTTTATGTCTTTGAGGTCCAGTTCCCCCAAGGACATAATAATTTAATGGCTGTAATTTAACTCAACAGTTGGAATAATAATATGATTACAGTATAGCAGATGCATAAAATGCACAATAAACAACAAAGAAATGATCCTCCTTAATTGGCAAAAAATACATTGAGAACACTCCTAATAAATATTGACGCTAGTTTATTAAACTCAAATAAGACTTTCACTGAAAGATTTTGTAATTGGTGTTAGGTTATAAAAATGAATAGTAGAACATAAAATGTCTAAACTATTAAAATGCATCAGTCAACTGAATTTGTCATTTTAAACTTTGACCAGACTGAGGCTGCAAAATGTCAACAGTTTTTACACTTGTGTTACAAACCATTTGAGATTTGCGGCAGTAAGAGATTGATAAAATGCTAACAGGCATATGATGGTAAATGGTAAATGGAGCTTATTTATATAGCGCTTTCTAGCCCCCTGTGAGGAGCCCTAAAGCGCTTTACAATACCAATCATCCACCCATTCATACACGCATTCATACACCGGTAGCGGCAGACTGCCATGCAAGGCGCCTTTCCAGTCCTACTGGGAGCAACTCGGGGTTAAGTGTCTTGCCCAGGGACACAACGACACATGGTGTGGGGAACCGGGATTCGAACCTCCAACCTTCCGATTGGGGGACGACTGCCATTACCACTACGCCACAGCCGTTAAATACTTATGAAAAAAAAAGGAAAAAGTCTGAACAACTTATACAGTATAGTCCCTCATTTATTGCGGGTGTTAGGTTCCCCACCCCGCGATAAGTGAAAACCCGCGAAGTAGGAACGGTGTATTTATTTTAGTATTTATATATATTTTAAGGCTTTAGAAACTCTTCCCACCCTCTTGCAATGTTTTAAACTCTTAAACTTACGTCATTTTAATAACACACGTACAGCCCTATCTCTGAATGTTACTTACTGGGCTCTGCAGAACAGGAGCGGCTCGGTTTGTTTCTGGTCCGACTCTGTTCAGTTTCTGCAGACATACAGCAACGAAGCCCACAGTCAATGTTATGAACCCTTAAACCTACAAATTTTACCAATGCAGGTGGTCCTCGACTTACGAACGAGTTCCGTTCCTGCGGCGTTCACATGTCGAAAATGCCGTGTCGGAAAACACATGAGCCGCCACTTATACACGTACATGTACGGTACTGTACAGTTACCAAGTTACCAAGCACTTCGCCTATCCTAACACAGTACCCTACATAATTATCCAAAAACACATACTGTACAGTACATTTGGAGACAAAATACTGTAAAAAGATAATTTCTTACTTTGAGCTGGTCAAGCCTGTCTCCGTCTTTTTGCATGTTAGCTCGTTGCACGTCCGACCTCTGCAGCTTCGTGCTGCTTCACGCGGTCCAAACTGTTTACAGGAAGGACTGATAGCATGTTAACTCCATACATAATAGCCGTGTTTCCATCAAGGTTTCTAGCTGCGCATTTTGAAGTATCGCAGCAGAAAAGCTTAATGGAAACGGCAAAATCCGAATTTACTTCCTCAAATTCGCCAAAAAGTTTATACGCTCGCTTGAGGTGGTTTTTGGGATCTTCGAAAATGAGCAGATGCGCAAAACGACAGATGGAAACAGATTTTCCGACTCAGTTCTGCCGTAGCGAACATTCACGTCACGTGACGTTCAGCTGTTTCCGCTCCGGACAACATGTAACATCGCTAAAACTAGTTGGCATGACAGAATAAATACAACTTGCCCGATAGCAACACGTACCTGAAATATTCTCTCCATTTTGACGAGATGTGTGGCCGGGTTCTGTTTTCAACCGCTACTTCCTGTTTTTTTCATTCATTCAACCTTTATTTAGTCAGGTAAATCTTATTGAGCCTCATGGCTCATTTACGAAAGCGACCTGCTAAAACTAAAGAACGATGAACAGCAATGGTAGAATTTCCTTAAACAATAAACAATAGAAAAACAAAAGAGAGAAAAACAAAAGAGAGAAATACATTTTTTTTAAACAAAGTATCAAAAAACTAGCAAAACATTATAAGGTAGACGTATAAAATCAAAGACAGGAACAAATCTGCATTGGTTTTTGCCAGGATTCCAACAGATTCTGAAAACCATTTAGAGAAGTCAAGGTCGAGAGCTTCAGATCTTTTTGTAAGATATTCCATGAAGCAGGAGCAGAGTAGGAGAAGGCCCTTTTTCCAAGTTCAGTCCTCACTGATGGAACACTGCAGGTAATCATGTCCTGAGAGCGCACACTGTAGCTGCACTCACGCAAAGACATGTAGGAGGAGATGTATGAGGGCAGCAAACCAAGAAATGATTTAAAGATGAAAATGTACCAGTGGAAGAGTCTGCGTGAGGTTAATGATGTCCAGTTAACCAGTGAATACAGGGTGCAGTGGTGGGTACGATAATCACAGCCAGTTATGAATTACTGTAGACATGCGCAGTGCTGACGTCTGACGTAATGACGCTGACGTCTGACGTAATGACGCTGTGCGTGGCTTGGTAGATGCGCTGCAAGCCAGTAGATGGAAACACTTCTGCTTCGCATTAATTTGTATTTACATATTTGCGAGATTTCGAAAATTAGCTCAAAATTCGAAATGAAAATGGATGGAAACACGGTTACTGAAGGGAAAAAGAGTGAATAACTTACTGGGAGCCGTTTCTCCACGGTGTCCATCAAAAAGGCTGCGCGCGTTAGCCCCTCCAAATGGCTGCTGCCCGTCGGCTCTGTGTCCCGGTGGGGCGTTAACATCCACCCGTCCATCCTAGGCTTGTTAGCATGTTATCTCGTTGCTCCTCCGGCCCAGCTCGCTGTCTGCTGCTTCACGCGGTCCACAGCGTCGTTTTCCTTCGTCCATCCGTCCTTCCGCAAAACCGCAGTTCAGCTCTCAATTCATGTATCCGAGCGCAGCAACCTCTGATCGGACACGTCCGTCCAAAGCCGGCTGTCGGGGCCGGAGCTAACAGGCTAAACTGGCGGGCACTGCCAAAAACTGACTGCCGAAAACTGGCGGAAACTGCCGCAAACTTTGTAAGTCGGCAAAAAAAATAAATACATATATAATAATAATAATAATAACAATACATTATTTATAAAGCCATTTAAAACAACCACAGCTGCAACAAAGTGCTGTACACATGAAATCAAGAACATTTAAACACACACATCTTTAAAAAAATAAAAATTATAAATATGATGCGTTCGTAAAGTCGGATTGCCATAAGTAGAGACTGCCGTAAGTCGAGGACTACCTGTATACAGGTAGTCCTCGACTTACGACGGATATCCGTTCCTACTCTACGTCGTAACTCGAATTTCAACGTAAGTCGGAACATACGTCCAAACTATACGTACTGTACAGTACTGTATTTCACCAAGCACTTAGCCTATCCTAACACAGTACCTATCAATAAACACATACATTTCAGAGCCATAATGAAGTAAAAAAAGAGTTAATTTCCTACTCTGGACTGCTGGTGAAGCCATTTCCTCCGTTCCTCCAGCTTTTTTAGAGAGTACAGGTAGCTGTAGCCTCCGCAGCTAACCAGAAACGGCGTAACTCGGCTTTTCAAAATAAAATTGTCAAAATGTTTTTTTAATAAATAAAAAAAAAATTTATGGAGATGTGTGTCGAAACCACGAAACGTCGTAACTCAAGACCGTCGTAAGTCGAGGACTACCTGTACTTATATGTAGCTACTAAATTTTACTTACCAGTGTGTCTCCGCTCGGAGGTCCTCATTGGCCAGTTGAAAGAAGTAAAAAAGTCCTGTTAAGTTTCAGATGGACCACCAGACAATCGGCCGTGCACATCGTCTTGGAGGTCCACGTGGGCGGGCTTCCAGCTCTCAATATTCACTGATGTGTCTGGAGGTCTGGTTCTGCTCCAGTTCTCGTCCGGTTTAATGAGTTCAGTGCGGCTTCTCTGCATCCGCTGGTGCCAATCAGATCAAACTTTACCTCAGTTTTTTTTTCAGCAGAAGGAAGGGCTTCTGGGCAGGGCCTTGTTGCCTTCTGGGAAATGTAGTAATTATGTGCAGGAATACGGTGGAGGATTACTGAGAGAAACCTACAAATGGCGGCACCTGTCCAAAGTTTTTTTTTGTTAACTTTTTACTGTACAGTATTGTATCCAGTACTGTCCCAATCACATGAGTAATATTAAAGTTGACAATCATGTGTCCTGTACATTTTTTTCAGTACAATATATTGGACTGTACATCCACAAACGGCGGTTAACTTTCGGCTCTTGGCGAAGCAGCTGCTTTTCTGCTACGCTCCTTCCCTCAAGTTTTCCTCCCCTTGCTTTTGCTACTTTTGTCTCGTCTGCAGTTTTTCAGTGCTCGCTCAAAGCAAATTGGAAGATGGATTTAGTGGCGTGGGCTGTTACCTCTATTGATAAAAAAATTTCCACGAAGCGTTCTGGTCCGGGAGAACCGGCTTGCCCTTCGGACACGCATCCGGCCGGATACATCATGGATTCCTGGGGCGAATGGAAGATGATGTGTTTGACCGTTCTTTCGGTCGAAGACGTGGAAGACCTATTCATAATCGGATTTATGGTAGCAGGTGCACTGCTTTTTGGCTTGTGTGGATGCCTCTGCTACTGGAAAATCAGGAAGACTTCCGCGGCAATCAACGCGCTGACTAAGCTTCCTGCACAGAATGAGACTGTGATCCGAGCTGTGACCTCAATGAACCAGCTGCTTTATGAGCTTAATCGCACGGTGGGGACGGCCATTGAGGACCGCAGACCTGCAATGCGGTTTGGGACTCGTTCGCGGCCGAGCGAATTACACCAGGGGGAGGAGGTGGACCCAAAGCTCGGATCGGTGGAAGCTCACATAATTTGGAAGAACTTGATTTCAGACAGCACCTGGGCGTACATCATACATGGGCGGCCGTGGTGTAGTGGTAATGGCAGTCGTCTCCCGATCGGAAAGTTGGCGGTTCGACTCCCGGGACCCGCACCATGTGTCGTTGTGTCCTTGGGCAAGACACTTAACCCTGAGTTGCTCCCGGTAGGACTGGAAAGCACCTTGCATGGTAGTCTGCCGCCACCGGTTTATGAATGTGTGTAGCATTCAATATATGTGTAGCACTTTGAGATTTTCAGTAATGAAAAGTGCGTTATAAATTGAATTAATTATTATTATTATTATTATAGCACCTGGACTCAAGGCTACGGGAAAGTTCACCGAAGCCTGCCCTGAAGATAAATCAAACTAATCTAATCGGACTCCCCGAGCAACCTTGAACAAGGCTGACTACAAATTTCTCCTGAAGTCGGAGCAACTGAAGAACGGAACCACTGTCGCCCCCCCCCCGAGAGCTCTCTGTGTGCTTTCAGATAAGGCCGGCTGGTCCCATCTGCAGAACTGTGCTCTATCTGGACGGTGCTAACAGACTTGTCTCACTGCTTCGCCCCCAAATGCAACATGTGATTGTCTTAACTGTGCTTGCTGGTAGAGTTTTTTGGCTGTATCATAAAGTGTCCTGTAAGACAAAATGTGATAGAATCTTTTTTGAATACCACTGATTACCCTATAGTAACCTTCCTTTTTTCCCATATCTGTTTGTGGCGGCGCAGATTAATTTCTGCTGCGGCTGCGTGTCCACGTCCCCATCTCAAGGACGTGTGTGCGTCAATTGCAATGTTTTGTGCTCCGGTGCAATGACGATGCCATTAAAGATATATTCTATTCTATTCTATTCTATTCTAGAGCGAGCCTGCGAAAGTCGAACCGCAAAGTAGCAAGGGATTACTGTATACAGTATGTGTGTGTGTGTGTGTGTGTGTGTTTGTGCGTGTGTGTGTGTGTCAAAGTCAAAGTCAACTTTATTGTCAAAACTGCAATATGTACAGGACATACACAGGATTGAAATTGCATTTCTCTCTGTCCCTCGGTGCAACAGTAAACATTTAAACACTAAAACACTAAAACATTTAATAAACATAAGCATAAAATGAAATAATAAAAGTGTAATACTGTCCTGAGTTTTTGCATAGTAGTTTTTGCATAGTAGTAGTATGAAAGTATGAAAAGTTACACCAACACTAAAACACTAAACATTTAATAAACATAAGCATAAAATGAAATAACAAAAGTGTAATACTGTCCTGAGTTTTTTGCATAGTAGTATAAAAGTGTAAAAAGTATATCTATAAAATAAAATGAAAGTTCTGGCATTGACATTTGTAATAGAGTGACAAAGCAGCATATGAAGTTTATGTACACAGTATATGTATGAGGTAGTTGATATTGGTATAGAGGTACAGTGGCATATGTAATAAGGCTAGTAAAATATATATATATATATATATATATATATATATATATATATATATATATATATATATATATATATATCAGCAGTAGTGTAGATATAAAAAGTAGTGTAAATGTAAACAGTAGTAATAAATGTAAACAGTAGTAATGAATGTAAACAGTAGTAATAAATGTAAACAGTGAATGTAAACAGTAGTATGACTATAGGCAGTAATGTAATACAAACATTAGTGCAAATATAAGAAGTAGTGCAAACTGAATGAGCACATGACCGTGAGTTGAGTGAATAACCCGTTTTGATGACACAGAGTCCAGTGTTAAAATCTTTGTGTTGTGTGGTAATGTGTGAAAAGTTTTTAGTGTTAAGGCAGTACAAGTGGGAGGGAGGGCAGAGCAGGCAGAGAGTTTAGCATCCTGACTGCCTGATGAACAGAGCTGTCATTTAGTCTGCTGGTTCGAGCCTGGAGACTCCTCAGTCTCCTCCCTGAAGGCAACAGGCTGAAGCAGCTGTGTAGTGGGTGTGTGGGATCACCTGCCATGCAGTGGGCTTTCCGAGTGAGGCGGTTGCTGTGTAAGTCCTGCAGTGAGGGCAAGGAGGTGCCGACGATCTTCTCAGCTGCTCTCACGATGCGCTGGAGGCTCTTGCGGCAGGATGCAGTACATGCACCAAACCACACTGTGATGCAGCTGGTCAGGACACTTTCTATGGCACCCCTGTAGAAGGTGCACATGATGGGGGTTGAAGCTCCAGCCCTTTTCAGCTTGCGGAGAAAGTAGAGGCGCTGGTGAGCCTTCTTGGCCAGTGATGCAGTGTTCCTGCTCCAGGACAGGTCCTCTGAGACGTGCACTCCCAGGAACTTGGTGCTGTCCACTCTCTCCACTGCGGTGCTGTTGATGGTCAGAGGGGCATGTTGTGCATCCCTCTTCCTGAAGTCCACAACAATCTCCTTTGTCTTCTCCACGTTGAGAGTGAGATTGTTGTGTCCGCACCACAAGGCCAGGCGGCTCACCTCGTTCCTGTAGTCCGTCTCATCGTTGTTGCTGATGAGACCCACCACTGTTGTGTCGTCCGCAAACTTGATGAAGTGGTTGGAGCTGTATGATGGTGTGCAGTTGTGTGTGTATGGCTGTGTCTCAATTCAGGGGCTGCATCCTCATGAGTGCGCATTTGTCGGCCGCATACGTCATTGCCCCGCGCGGAGGACTGTCCCAATTCGAAGACTCCTCCTCATGCGGCCGAGGAATGCGGCCTACTTCCTGTCGAAATCTGAGGATGCATTCGTGAATCCTTCCAGACGGAGGCTATCCCAGAATTCATAGCGCCAGCAGAGATTTCGCGGGGGGGGTGGGACTTTCTGCGTGCAGGTTTCAGGGTTGCTGCGTGTTGTTGAGTCATCAGCTCGTTTTAACAACAACCTCAGCGCGAATATTCATTCAACCTTTATTTAGTCATCTCAAACAACCTCAGCTCGAATATATCTCATTAAAATTTAACTACAGAAACGACAAAAAAAATGTGTTAGCTGAATATACAGTATATTAGTGCTTCTGAGTTTACTGTTTTTGAAGAACTGATTACAAATCAGATTATTTTACACGTGCTTAGCAAGGATTTTCTGAGGGGCAATCTTTTAAAACCCAGAGTGGACCTACGAAATGCAACTTGTTCAGTAGCACAGTTGGTAAATCAACCTGCGATTGGTGCAGAGATACTTTTCTCGAAGCTGGTTCGAATCTCACTCGGTGCGGTTAAAACTTATTTTACTTTTGTCTTTTATTGGATAAAATAAAAAGGAGTTTCACAAACTCCTTCCTTTTAATCTCAGTCCTCGTTTTTTTATCCAATAAAAGACAAACGTAAAATAAGTTTTAACCGCACCGAGTGAGATTCGAACCAGCTTCGAGAAAAGTATCTCTGCACCAATCGCAGGTTGATTTACTAACTGAGCTACTGGACAAGTTGCATTTTGTAGGTCCACTCTGGCTTTTAACAGATCGCCCCTTATAAGCTGATTTGTAATCAGTTCTTAATAAACAGTAAACTCAGAAACACTAATATATATACATGTATTCAGCTAACTAATATATTTTAGCGGCGTCCCTTCTCTTTCCACACACAACAAGCGAGCACACAAGAACTTCCCACCCACTTCAAGAGAACGCCCCACCCACTTCAATGCCGGCAAACCTGAAGGCTAGACCGTCCCATTTCAGCAGTTTCGCTCAGCCCACCCGGTCTTGTGAGTGCGTGGCCTACTCGGCCCAGCTAGGCTGGGTCCTCATGAGGACGCAGCCCCTGAATTGAGACACAGCCTATGTGTGTGTGTCATGCCGGGTACCCACCGAACGCGTCAAAACGCTCTTGCCGCACCCTTTTGGCCGCTTGTCACCAGAATCTGTTCACACTGAAGATGCGTCTGATGACGCGCAGTGGGAGGAGCGTCTGGCTCCTTTTCCGGTTGTTTCTTGTATACCGGGTAGACGAAATCAGCTGTACGTGAGCCTTGTTACTACTTGAGTGGGTTTTCTACGAGCCGAACTGCAGCTCCGAAAGTCTTTGTTGAGATAAAAATGTTTTTTTTTTATGTTTGGGGTGATCGTACGCTCGAGCGGACAGCGGCAACTGTAAAAATGCCAAGTTTCTTACCGGAGGCTGGTTTCTTCATGGAGGCTCGTTGGGGTAAGTTTAAAAAGTCCAAATAAAGTCCCGTCGTCGTTGCGTCATCACATAGCAGAGCTCTCCCGATTGGTTGCTGCGACGCGGCGAGCGGCGAAAGTTCAAATATTTGAACTTTGGCTGCTCGACGCGTCGGCTGCTTCGGACGCGTCGCGTGTGCGGAAAAGAACTGCCGCGCGCTGCCGCGCCGCTTGAAATGCTCAAAACGCGCCGCTTGACGATTCGCCGTGCCTCGACGCGCCTCAACATAGACTTTCAATGTAAACCGGCCGCTTCCGCCACCCGAAACGCGTTTGGTGGGTACCCGGCATAACAACAAATTTGATTACAGCACTGTTCCTCTTTCTGAGGCCACTGCTCCCGATTTCTCAGTTTTGATCTTACCATTCTCATAAATAAGATATAAATAAATAAATAAATATTTAATGAGACTAACAGTCTCAAGAGGTTAATTGAAAACAATTCGGTGTCCATTCATTCACAAGAGCTTTAAATATCTATGTAAGATATCATACCCTGGGCTTTTGACCCATTTTACTGATGGCAGGCTGCAGAATGCTTTGATTAGCCTCTCATATCCGTTTCACAGAATGAACAAATATGTTGCACCAAAAATCAAAGAAAACCCTGAAATGACTGAGTGTTCTTCGTGTTTCGGGGTAGGAATGCTGTTCTTTCCTCTGAAATGGTCATTTATAAACATAAAGCTCAAATGGGATAATTTTGTTTTGTCCGTCAGAGGAGCACTGGGTCCTATAACATGCAGAACTTTAACAGGCTGCAACTGTGTTTGTGTGTCTGTGCATGAGCATGTATGACGAGGCCATTTTCTAATCTAAAGTTTGATTTCCAGCCCTTTCACATGTTGAAGTAAACATGGGAAGCTGAATCTACATTGCTGTACAAGCTTATGTGTCAAAAACAGCAAATGGTTAATAAAAACATAAATTGCCCTCTCAGAGTGTTTGCATGAATGGGTTAAAGAATATGGGACACCAAATTTATTTATTTTTGATCAATTTGGTGTTCCATAAAGGAAAGACAATCACACTTCAGTGTGTTCTGTAAAACCTCTTCATCGCAATCTTCTACAAAGGCCTTGGGGCCTCTTCTCAGTGGGATATGTTCGAAAACCTTCCAGGAAACATAAGCATGAATAAGGAGGTATGCCAGAGGGCTTCCTAATCAAATAGAAGAACCATCTCAACTGACTCCTTTTGATGAAGAGGAACATGACAGAGCTCTTCACCCTATCTCTAACATTGAGCCTGCCCACCCTATAAGTAGCCTAAGCTCATTTCAGGTGTTTTTATCCAGGATCTCTTTCTTTCTATCTTGATCCAAATCTCATGACCATAGGAGAGGAGCTGGAATGAAGATGAGCCAGTAAACTCAGAGCTTTGAATTGTGACTCAATTCCTTCACCGCGACTGACCAAATAACACCTTTATTACTGGGGTTGAAGTCCCAATCTGACTGTTGATCCAGCTCCAGATCTATCACTCATGCACAACCAGGCACCATGATACTTGAACTCCTCCACTTGAGGCATGAGCTTTCTGTAAAACATAATAAATGTTTATTCACGTGGACCATTGATTTACCATTCCAAGATCTTCTTCCAGGGAGCAGAAAACAATAAATTGAGTGACTGGATCCAGCTTGGTTTTAATACAGTAATAATAATAATAATAATAAATTCAATTTATACCGCACTTTTCATTAATAAAAATCTCAAAGTGCTAATCTTGAAGGTTGACTTTAGTGTTTTTTATGTTTTACACAACTTCTTTTCAACAACTTGAACTTTTCTTCTGTTTACTAGTGCTTATGATAGAAACATAAAGCACTTGAATATTGGCATACAGTTTGGTCCAGGTTGCAGAAGAACATGGGGCAGATGTACTTGATACTTCACCTTTCAGTGTAGTGTGGACATCTCAGTTAGGTGAGAGGCTGGTACTTCCAAGTCACGAGTCCATCACAGGGCAGTTCAGAGTCAAGCAACCATGAATGAACACACTCACACAAGGCCAATTTAGACTCTCCAATTAGTCTAACGTGTTTTTAGACTGTTGGTGAAAAACTTCAGTACCTAAGAAAATCCATGCATGCATGGGGAGTCCTTGCAAATTTCACAAGGAAAGCTGAAATTGGGATCTTCTTGCATTGACAACCAACTGTTCTAATGCAGCCATACTGGAACATACATTTACCATCTGAAAAATAGAGAATATAGCACATAATTGACTACTAATATACAAAGGGTGCACTCTGAAACAATTCTGAACGAAAAAAGTTTTTGAACACTTATAGCCTCCTCCAATGAAATCAGCTATAATTTATCACCCATAATTCACATGATCTTTCACCAAAATGAGCCATGAACGCTTTTTCTAGTTGCTGTTTTTGTAATAAAAGCTAGAAAATTGCAATACCTGAGAGAAAAAAGAGGAGCTTTTAATGTCAGACATTTAAAACATGAAAAAGGAACCTGTAGAAATTTGAATCAGAAACAGGCTGGAAATGCTGCCATCTGTAGGTTTATTGTTGTAATTACAGCATCGTAAACAGCTTGATGCCAATGATGCTTTTAAAACAGTGGGGAAAATGATTTTATTGCCACTTAACACAGATACAGAACAATAAATCTTGCGCCTCAACTTTTTATAGTAACTCAGTACAATTTATTTTTATTATCAAGTTTAGGAATAGTTTAATTGTATACTTTTACTGTAATATAAATTAGTTAGCTCTGTGGACGGTTGTATTTCCTACTGCCTACTCTGACCTTTGAAGTAACAAACATGGCGGAAATGGATGAGCCGTAAGTAGCCGCTGATGAAACTAGCAATAAACCCCGAAAGATGCTTTCAAGTGTCATTAACCTACGGTAGCACAGCATGAATCAACCTTCTGTTATTCTCTTTTTTATAGGAAGAAAAAGAGGAGAGTAGTTAGAGCTGGCGGAAGGTTTGCGGTGTCTAGAAAAGGAAGTAGGTTGACCTTAAAAAGAAAACAGCCTGGTTGTAAACAAATGATTCGAGTAGGTAGTTTAAGGGGTATTACATAGTTTAGCTAATCGTAAGTAACTAATATGTCAAGCCAATATTTAGTCAGAGGTCTATGTTTTCTTTGAAGTAGCTCTCTAGCTTAAGGCTAATAATTTTGTTTACGTCAGGAGCTGAGGAAGAAACAAGGGTCAGAAACCCTCACCTGTCAGACACAGGTGTTACACCAAATTCTGTGACCCATCATATTGGGGTAACACCGGAAATTCAACCAAACATTTTTAATTACAGTAAAAGTTAGACCTAAATGGTGCTTATTGGGTTTGTCTTCTTTATGTGCCTCTTCTCCTAAACTCATTGACCTTAAGCCGTGTTTCATGATACCCGAGAGGACACTGAGGTTTGGTGCCCTAACAATCCAGATGTGTGAAGCATTCATTCTGTCAGTACTGCTGATGTTATAACTTATGTCATCTTCAGGATGGTGGTGGATGGAGGCTGTGGAGGTACCTGTGAATGGGAAGGCCGATGGAACCACATAAAAAAGTTCCTGGAGAGATCAGGACCATTTATACACCCAGACTTTGAGCCCAGCCCGAAGGTAGCAGTTTAATCCAGAGGTTTTATGCCAATATTATCATCTGTTGCGTGCCAGTTTGCATTTTTGCATTAGTTTACATCTTGTTAATATTTTATTTCAGTCTTTGGCGTATTTGTTGGAAACCTGCAAAATCCTGGTTGTTGGTGCAGGTGGACTGGGTTGTGAGCTGCTGAAAGATTTGGTACTTTCAAAGTTATTTTGACATCTATTGAACATTGGTTACTATTGAAATATCAATGTGTGGTTAACAGTTGGTTTTCTTCTCTCCACCCCACATTCAGGCTTTATCAGGCTTTCGGAACATTAATGTGGTCGACATGGACACCATTGATGTTTCCAACTTGAATCGTCAGTTTCTCTTCAGGTCAGTTTTCTTATAATTGTGGCACCTATTGTTATTTCATGTTGAAAGAAAAGCAGAAATGAAATTTTAAAAGTTTGTATTTTTTAACAGGTCCAAAGATGTAGGACGACCAAAGGCAGATGTTGCAGCTGATTTCATCAACAGCCGGATACCTGGATGCTGTGTGATCCCGTATCCTTTTATTCACTTGCCATTCTTCATTCCTTTTAGTACAAAAATGGCCAGAGTTGTCCCAAATACACAATCCTAATCACAGAGAGCACATTTTAATTTTATTTAGTTTACATATAATTACATGGTAAATGGTAAATGGAGCTTATTTATATAGCGCTTTCCAGCCCCCTCTGAGGAGCCCCAAAGCGCTTTACAATACGAGCCATCTACCCATTCATACACACATTCATACACCGTTATGCCTCCTACCCACCGCCCCCGGCGTCGGGCGGCCGAAGCGGCCGGATAACACCGGTTTACATTCAAAGTCTATGGAGGAGACGCGTGGAGTCACGGGGAACAAGGAAGCGGCGAGATTCAACTGATCGAAGCGGCGCGACGGCAGCCTGCACACGCACGCGCGCGTCGCCGTCGAGCCGCAGACGTCCCAAATGTTGATCTCTGGCGGCTCGACGCATCCGGCAAACAGTCGGGAGAGCCTCGCTATCTGATTACACAACCACAACACAACCACAACGGGACTTTTTTCGGACTTTTTAAACTCACCGGATCCAGCCTCCAGGAATTGGAACCAAACTCCGGTAAGAAACGTGGCATTTTTACAGTTGCTGCTGACAGGCTGCTGTACTCTCCAGTGTAGATCACCCCAAACATAAAAAAAAGTTTTAATCTCATCGAAGACCGTCGGAGGTGCAGTTAAAACAACAACTGAACCCGGAAAACAAGCCAGAGACCCCTCCCTCTGCTACCCCCTAGTGTACGTCATCAGACGGTGTTCAGTGGTCAGTGGGACCGTGACCAGCGGCAAAAAGGGGGCGGCAGGCGCGTTTGCAGTTGTGCGGTGGGTAGGAGGCATTACAGTCCTACCGGGAGCAACTCGGGGTTAAGTGTCTTGCCCAGGGACACAACGACACATGGTGTGAGGAACCGGGATTCGAACCTCCAACCTTCCGATCGGGGGACGACTGCCATTACCACTACACCACGGCCGCCCGTATCATATCTAAGGCAGTAAAAGCCAATAAGCATTTAGTCTAAAATCAACCATTTTCTTAACAATTTATGCAGACATTATAAGAAAATTCAAGATTTAGATGAAAGATTTTACAGACGTAAGTATCTTAAGGACCAACAAGTTCAAATATTTCTTGTGTCTTGGTTGACCCACTTATGGTATTTCTCTCTTATACATGATTTATGTTTGAAATATTCACAGCTTTTCTTTTTTTAACTGCCTTGGTGATCCATTTGCATTTAGTTTTTTAACACTTGGAAGGCTCTTTTGTAAAATCAGCTCATGATAAGCAACAACACACAGTGGGAGGCAGTCAATGAGATGTCCCTACCCTTAAATGGCTTTTAAGGTTTCATGGGGGTTTAAATAATTTTATATACAACGATAGCTTTGAATCAGTTTTTGCTTCACTTTTTTAAGTGTTTTAATCAATTAACAATTTTATCAATTAACTCAAATTAATGTATTGTCTGTATTTAGAGTTCCATATTATTGTCTGCGGTCTCGACTCCATCGTTGCTCGGCGGTGGATAAATGGTATGCTGGTAAGTTGTTTTCTTTTCACTGAAATCTTGTAAAATTCCACGTTTT
>JBBPBX010006423.1:20779-32580 GCA_038048925.1 Garcialebias charrua | reverse complement strand
TCAAAAACTGTTGGTACAAGTTGCGCTCAGACATGTCTCCGATGAGATGAGCACCCCGCCAAGGCAAGTTAATTAGGGGAAACACTGCACCTCCTCTGGAAAATGATCTGAGGTACTATATTTCCCAGCCTATAAGTCAC
Organism: Garcialebias charrua; assembly: GCA_038048925.1. Classification (NCBI taxonomy): domain Eukaryota; kingdom Metazoa; phylum Chordata; class Actinopteri; order Cyprinodontiformes; family Rivulidae; genus Garcialebias; species Garcialebias charrua. Next base: position 32,440 of record JBBPBX010006423.1, on the reverse strand, counting down.
AGTTTTTGCATAATTTGCATATCTTGCGACTTATACTTCGAAGTGACTTATTTATTTATTTTTCTTCTCATATTATAAACCAATTTTTGGCTGAGATATGATCGTTTTCATTCTGACTGAAAATATTGAACACTAAAATATTGAAAACTAACACTACTACACTAACAACATCAAGTTCACCAGAGAGGATGCTAACGATAACAAGCTGCCTTTTTTGGACTGTTCAGTGCATATGGAGGGAGAGGACAGTCTCAACATTGAAGTTTACAGAAAACCAACCCACACAGACCAATATCTCCTGTTCGACTCTCACCATCCACTGGAGCACAAACTTTCTGTCATCAGAACCTTACAGCATCGGGCAGAACACATCCCCACAAGGACAGAAGGGAAGAAAAAGGAACAGAAACACATCAACAAATCTCTGCAAACATGTGGATATCCCAACTGGGCTTTTGTCAAGTCAGCAAGGAAATCTGCTAAACACAATAATGAACAGAAAACTAACAGACGAAAAAACATTGTCATTCCTTATGTTGCTGGAGTCTCAGAGAATTTCAGAAGGATTTTCAACAAACACAACATCCCAGTACATTTCAAACCCAGCAGGACTCTCAGACAGAGGCTGGTCCACCCTAAGGACAAAACCCCACACACAAACAGAGTGGTGTGGTTTACGCAGTCCAGTGCAGCGAGGTCTGCTCAGACCGCTACATTGGAGAAACTAAGCAGCCCATCCACAAAAGAATGTCCCAACACAGGAGAGCAACCTCCTCTGGACAAAACTCAGCTGTTCACCTCCACCTCACGGACAAGGGACACTCATTTGAGGACCAGAATGTGCAAATTTTGGACCGAGAGCACAGATGGTTTGAGAGGGGTGTGAAGGAAGCTGTTTATGTTAAGAGAGAAAAACCTTCTCTTAACAGAGGAGGAGGTCTGAGATTTCAACTTTCCAAGACTTATAACTCAGTTTTGGAATTGATTCCGAAACGTTTTACACCGGATGGGAGCAGAGGTGTCTTGTCTGTAAATTAGACTAACAAACTTCTTTGAGAAGCCTCTGTTGTTGGTTGGGATGTGTTTTTTGTCAATTTACATACAGTGTTGTGTCTTCTGTCAGAGACCTCAAGGGAACCCCCTACTGTTAAGGTGTGATCTGTCAATTTACATGTATGTGTTACCTCAGCTTGCAATTTACATATGATGGTGCGTGGTTCTGTTATAACTCCAAACTCTCACAGTTTGTTTTTCAGTGAATTGAAAAAGCCTCCTGGATAGGAGTCGAAACGTTTTCTGCAACAAATAAAGTCCAGTTGATCTTGTATTGAACGCCTTTTTGATTTTATCATGTCCTGGACGACTGAGAATCTTCACCAGCATATTGAACACTACCATTTTCAGCCGCTAGATGGCACTTGAGTCAGAGTCAGAGAGTATTTATTGTCATTTCCACCGCATGTAGTACATGTGATGAAAACGAGATTATGTACACAGGGTCCCAGTTACATCCAACAACAAATGAAAGAGAAAAACAATAATAACATCTAGGATTAACTAAGAGTGACATCAGCTAGTAATACACTAAGCCCTAATGTAGTAGAAAAACATCATTATAAACAGCAGCACGAACATGAGTAGTATGGCATGCCATTGTGTCATGTAATAGGTAAAAGTGGCTATTAATGACACAACTGGCGTGCCAAAGCCTGCCACCTTTGTCCAGCTCCGGGATCATGCCTGAAGCAACGTCAAATCAGCTTCAGTTTGCTGTGTCACCCTGGCGAGATGCAGCTGATTTGACCATTAAAGTGCATTTATTAAGTAAAAGTTTAACTGAGACAAACCTTTACTATAATGTTGAGCCAACAAATAATTGTTTTAGGTGGTTATCTTGTTAAATTTTAGAGAAATGCACAGCGAGTCATCCCTCTGCACGCTTCCGCGTATCGGCTTTTGAATTACACCTGATTTGACCATTGAAGTGCATTTATTAAGGAAAAGTTCAACTGAGACACACCTTTGCTATAATTTTGAGCAAACAAATAATTGTTTTTAAGTGTTAATCTTGTTAAATTCTTGTTAAAGTCCTCCCGTGCACACTCCCACGGCCACCATTTGGCAGCCAATAGATTTTCGGCACCAACACTGGCCCACATTTCCGGGTTTTCAGTGGTGACGTGTACGTGATGTGTCAGCAATGACGCATAATAGATGTGACCTATACGGCAAAGTGACTTTTTTTTCCCACTTTATTAGACATATTTGGACTGATGCGACTTCCAGTGTGACGTGTACGGTGCAAAATACTGTGTATAAACCATAACAAGCTGTTCCACTCACTGTGGATCCTTTGATTCTGGACTGTGTCAATGATTTTTATTTGTGCAAAAAAAGGTTAAATTTGCAACGTATTCTCTTCATGTTCACTTTAATCAGAGGATTTGCATAGTTCTTAATTCTTTCATTAGATGCTTATTTTTTTCTGTTTATTTTTAATTTAATGTTAATGAGCGAACAAAACAGACTCTTTCAATATTGCAGGTGTTGTTAAGAGGATTATCCCGGCTGTAGCGTCTACAAATGCTGTCATTGCTGGTAAGTAGTTTGGACTGGAAGGTAAAATAGTGGAGAACTAAGATTCTGTTCGAGTTAATCATTTCTTAAAATGGACTGATTAAACACATAGGTGTCAATGTTTTTCTCCATTTTATCCCATGCAGCTGCTTGTGCAATCGAGGTTTTCAAATTAGCAACAAGGTAAGTTTTAAATCTGTTTTGTCACCTTATCCACAAACAAATGTATTTACATTTTGTACATTTGACCATTTCTCATGATGCAACCTGTTGTGTGCAGTGCCTATGTGCCTCTCAGTAACTACATGGTGTTCAATGATGTGGATGGCCTGTACACGTACACATTTGAGGCTGAACGACAGGTTTGTCTTTGAATTCTTACCTCCAGTTCAGACATGCTGCAGAGACTGAGTCTTGCTGTTTCGATGATCTTCTCTTCCTGATGTAGGAAAACTGCTCAGCTTGCAGCCAAATTCCACAGGATCTGCACTTTTCTCCAGCCTCCAAACTCCAGGAGGTGTTGGACTACCTGACTGAGAGCGGCTCCTTGTACGTTTCTCTTTTATTACATGCTAGGCTTTTTAAACAATTAGTTTTTGACAATCCATTATAATGTTTTTTCAGGCAAATGAAATCACCTGCTTTAACAGCAACAATTGATGGCAAAGGAAAAACGTTATATCTGAAGGTAAAGTCATATTTGTTTAGTTTGAGTTTAATTATAACATATTATGTAACATGTTTATTTTTGCGTGAAATGTCTATCTTGTAAAATTTATAAGTTTTGGCTTCATTTAAAGTTTTTTCTTTTGACAGTCTGTTGCATCAATTGAACAGAGGACACGGCCAAATCTGTCCAAAACCTTAAAGGGTATGGTGCTTTCCTGACATTTTACATTTTACTTTTTTTTATTAAAAAAAGAAAAAAAATATATATATATACTGTATACACACACACACACAGGTGGTGCCCGAGTTACGACGGAGTTCCGTTCCTACGCCCGTTCGTAACACGCATTTCGTCGTAAGTCGGAAAATACGTACAAACTGCACCTTATGTACCATACCTACAATACTGTATTTTACCAAGCACTTAGCCTATCCTAACACAGTACCCTACATAATTATCAAAAAACACATAATGAAGGAAAAGAAAGAGTTATTTTCCTACTGGTATGCTGGTGGAGTCTTCATCCGTCTGTTAGCATGTTAGCTCGTTGCTCAGCTGTAGCCTCTCTGCCTCGTAAACCTCTGATCCAAACAAATGTCTCCTGTACTTTTCCACGCGCGGTCCAGAGTTTTACAGTAAGGTCTGTTAGCATGTTAGCCCCTCCTAACCTCCTCCTGTAATTTTCAGCTGTAATCCTCCGCCCTGTAATTTTCCATTGTCGTGGCCTCTAAGGTACACTCTCCCCCCTCCCTCCTGTAAATTTCCGCTGTCCTCCGCTGAGTTTTGGTACCGTATTTTTTGGTGTAAAGGCGCATAAACCGTGTAACTCGAAACAATGCTTTTCAATGGGAGGGCGTTCGTAACCGCGAAACGTCGTATGTCGAGGCCGTCGTAACCCGAGGACTACCCGTATATGTGTATATACAGGTACTCCCCGACTTACGAGCGAGTTCCGTTACAACGACTATCTCGTAAGATGAAAATCTCGTAAATCGGGGACTACCTTTTATATAACGCACGAGCCGCCACTGATACACGTACATGTAGGTAATGAACAGCTACCAAGTTACCAAGCACTTCACCTATCCTAACACAGCTATATAATTTTTACAACAAAAAAAAACAGTACATAACACATAAATAAAAATATAATTTCTTACTTTGAGCTGATCAAGCTTGTCTCGTCTGTTTGCACGTCCGAGCGCCGTACCTTGTGCTGCTCCAACGCGTTCCAAACTGTTTACAAGAAGGACTGTTAGCATGTTAACTCCATACATTTGGAGCCAGAAAAAGAGTTTACTTTAACACTAGGATGACTGAATTTTCAAGATCCTGAGGACAAACCCCCCCTTCTTCTCAAACATTAGTGGGCCATTAACTGCCTTTTGTTATAAATATGCGTGCACACAACTCAGACACCCCCACCACACCAGACTGCATTCCAATGTTTCCACCAGGTAAGTAATACTCTGCTTGCACTTCCCCCCTTAGTCAGAAGAGAGGCCCTGACCTGAATTCACACATAACAGACCCTGAAGTTATCTCACAGTTGAACAATTTGGGACATCCACTGAACGGAAAGCTTTGTCTGCTCCAGAACAATTTTATGCATAAAATTGTCTTATTCTGCTGTGTTGGTTATCCTGTAACCCTGATGTTCTGTCAAATTAATTATTTTGCTTACAAGTACTGTCTCTCTCCTTGTCCTTGGCACATGTATATACGGTGCGTGCCGGCACATGCAGGTGGCCCATTGCTGTGTTCTACAACATGCTTGACCTATTGTTGTCCATCACCTGATGGACCAATACAGGTTACATGACCTGGGGTCAACTGACAAAATGACACAGGTCACACGACATGAAGTCAACTGACGGACCGACACTGGTCACACGACATGAGGTGAACTGACGGACCGACACAGGTCACACGGCATGAGGTCAACTGACGGACCAACACAGGTCACATGACCTGAGGTCAAGTGACGGACCAACACAGGTCACACGACATGAAGTCAACTGACGGACCGACAAAGGTCACATGACATGAGGTCAACTGACGGACCGACATAGGTCACATGACCTGAGGTCAAGTGACGGACCAACACAGGTCACATGACCTGAGGTCAACTGACAAAACGACACAGGTCACACGACATGAAGTCAACTGACGGACCGACACTGGTCACACGACATGAGGTCAACTGACGGACCGACACAGGTCACATGACCTGAGGTCAACTGACGGACCGACACAGGTCACATGACCTGAGGTCATGTGATGGACCAACACAGGTCACATGACCTGAGGTCAACTGACACAACGACACAGGTCACATGACATGAAGTCAACTGACGGACCAACACAGGTCACATGACCTGAGGTCAACTGACAAAACAACACAGGTCATACAACATGAGGTCAATTGACGTACCGACATAGGTCACATGGCATGAGGTCAAGTGATGGACCGATACAGGTCACATGACCTGAGGTCAAGTGACGGACCAACACAGGTCACATGACCTGAGGTCAACTGACAAAATGACACAGGTCACACGACATGAAGTCAACTGACGGACCGACACAGGTCACATGACCTGAGGTCAACTGACGGACCGACACAGGTCACATGACCTGAGGTCATGTGATGGACCAACATAGGTCACATGACCTGAGGTCAACTGACACAATGACATAGTCACATGACATGAAGTCAACTGACGGACCAACACAGGTCACATGACCTGAGGTCAACTGACAAAACAACACAGGTCATACAACATGAGGTCAATTGACGTACCGACATAGGTCACATGGCATGAGGTCAAGTGACGGACCGATACAGGTCACATGACCTGAGGTCAAGTGACGGACCAACACAGGTCACATGACCTGAGGTCAACTGACAAAACGACACAGGTCACACGACATGAAGTCAACTGACGGACCGACATAGGTCACACGACCTGAGGTCAACTGATGGACCGACATAGGTCACATGACCTGAGGTCAACTGACGGACTGACACAGGTCACACGGCATGAGGTCAACTGACGTACCAACACAGGTCACATGACCTGAGGTCAACTGACACAACAACACAGGTCACATGACATGAAGTCAACTGATGGACCGACACAGGTCACACGGCATGAGGTCAACTAACGTACCAACACAGGTCACATGACCTGAGGTCAACTGACACAACGACACAGGTCACATGACATGAAGTCAACTGAGGGACCGACACAGGTCACATGACCTGAGGTCAAGTGACGGACCAACGCAGGTCACATGACCTGAGGTCAACTGACAAAATGACACAGGTCACACGACATGAAGTCAACTGACAGACCGACACAAGTCACATGACCTGAGGTCAATTGATGGACCGACATAGGTCACATGACCTGAGGTCAACTGACGGACCGACATAGGTCACATGACCTGAGGTCAAGTGATGGACCAACACAGGTCACATGACCTGAGGTCAACTGACAAAACGACACAGGTCACACGACATGAAGTCAACTGACATACCGGTATAATGGACCAGATTGCACATTTATATACGGTGCGGCCCATTGCCGTGTTCTACAACATGCTTGACCTGGCAGCGATAAATGCTTATGTGTTATACAAGCCTGCACTGGTTCCAAGGATTTTGGACTGAGGGGTAGGGGGTGGGGGGTGTAGGTGTAGAATGAATGGGTCATTAGCAGGGTCATTAGCATGTGAATCGACATTATATAGCCCACTGAAAGGGACCGGGGGATTTAGAAGCCAAATTCACCTGCGCAAAAAAGCGCAGCCTTAGTCAAATTAGTGTTAATAACTTACTGTTTAATTGTGTTGAAATTTTTTTTTTCTTTCTTTTTCAGAGTTGGGGCTGATGGATGGACAAGAACTGGCTGTAGCCGATGTCACCACACCCCAAACCATGCTGTTCAGACTTTGCTTTACCTCCTAACTAACTGCTTATTCAATCAAACTACAGTATTAATCATTACAACTAGTTTGACTGATTTAATGTCTTTATTGATAGAAGTCGATGTTTTGCACTGAAATCCAAATTATTACTTTGTCCTATTTTGATGATTATTTGAAAATGCCTAAATGTTTTTTGTTATGTTCATCATGCAGAAAAAGGTCAACAAGGTTTTTCTTGAAAATATTTAGTTGTTCTGAATTTGCATATTTATTTATTTATGTACAGTTATTTTTAGTGCTTGTGTTGTTAAAGTGTGAACTGGAATAAAAACTACAGTACTTTCTTAAATTTGGTATCAAGTTGTAAAAAATGTGAATGGTAAATGGAGCTTATTTATATAGCGCTTTCCAGACCCCTACGAGGGGCCCTAAAGCGCTTTACAATACCAACCATCCACCCATTCATACACACATTCATACACCGGTAGCGGCAGACTGCCATGCAAGGCGCTTTCCAGTCCTACCGGGAGCAACTCGGGACTAAGTGTCTTGCCCAGGGACACAACGACACATGGTGTGGGGAACCGGGATTCGAACCTCCAACCTTCCGATTGGGGGACGACTGCCATTACCACTACGCCACGACCGCCGAATAATACTGCTTCTTTGGACCTCTGCCTTGCACAAATTTCCTTTCATGCTGCTTTTGTGTGTCTCGAAATTACCTGTCAACCCATCATTACAATGCATATGATTACAATGCATATGATTATCATTACAATGCATAATGAACTTGGAAAAGGGCCTTCTCCTATTCCGCTCCTGCTTCCTGGAATATCTTACAAAAAGATCTGAAGCTCTCGACCTTGCCCTCTCTAAATGGTTTTAAGAATCTGTTGGAATCCTGGCAAGAACCAATGCAGATATGTTCCTGTCTTTGATTTTATACATTTACCTTATAATGTTTTGCTAGTTTTTAATACTTTGTAGAAAAAGTTATTTATTTCTCTCATGTTTTTTCTCTATTGTCTATTGTTTAAGGAAATTCTACCATTGCTGTTCATCATTCTTTAGTTTGTAGCAGGTCACTTTTGTAAATGAGCCCACGAGGCTCAATGAGATTTACCTGACTTATGCCCCTTTTCCACCGGTCGGCTCGGGTCGGATGTTACGTCATATGTGCGTCGCAGAGACCCCCTTTCATCCTTTTCCACCGGATAATAATATATAAAGGTATAATAAAGGTTGAATGAATGAATGAATATATACACACACACACAAAACAACAAAATCTCCTCCCACACTGGATCATGTCAGGCATTGACATACTTTAAAGCTGCACTAACTTTGTAATGCAGTCTGTAACTTTTCTAACAATATATTTTTAACATATTTCTTCACTCTGTCACTATCTACTGACAGACTGATGTTAGACAAAGTAATCTCTGAAAAAAGCTATAGTCCCCTTGCTTCTCTATCAGCATTTATAAAAACACTAAAAACACAGAGTGACCCGCCATTAACCAGCCAATAAAAACAGAGTTTGTAACCAGCCAATAAAAACAGAGCTTGAATTAGAATTTCAGGGGGGGCAGAGCCATATATGGCTCTGAGGGGGAGGGATCAGAATGCTCTGTTGAAAAATATTTCTAAGTTCTGCGCTCTACAGAAAGTTACACATGGCACCTTTAAGACATGAATGGCTGCAGAGTATCCAAAAATCTCAACAGAATCTTTCAGAGTACAGTACTAATCTTTTCCAGATGAACATGATACATGACTTCTTTTATCCAGTGTTCATATGCCAGGGATGCGAATCCTTCCATTTGCATAAAATAAGTTTCCTGGCTAGAAGAGAGCAATGCATAATTTTAACCATATGAAATGTAAAAAAAAAAATACATAGAGGACATTTACCGTCAGGTTCGAATGATATATGCTCAGGCAAATATCCTTGCTCGTAAGTTTGCATTCTGTTCTGATGAAGTGAAAATTAACTTGTTTAGATCTTATTGTACATCACTGGTGCAATTTTAAAAAAGCCAGTCTTCATAGATTGAAGGTGGCTTACTGTATAATGACGCACTAAGACTTCTTTTAAATAAGCCCAGATGGACCAGTGCCAGTGAACTATTTGTATCTGCTCGCGTCAACACTTTGATGGCTGTTTTAAGAAATTTTATGTATAAATTTATTTGTCGTTTACATAAGTCTAATAATAGAATTATTCTACTGTTGACTAATGTCAAATATAGTGCAGTGAAATATTCATCTGTGCTTTGGAGACATTGGTATGATTGCCTCCTGAACGGTTAGGTACTTTTTCTATTGTTCTTTTTATTTTATTTTATAAGTTTTGTAATTTTTTATTTGTATTTTGTATTTTATTTTATCATGTTCGTTGTCTCTTATGTAGGTTGGACTCTGAGTCTGTAATAAAGTTATCTATCTATCTATCTATATATTAAACAAAGCTTGAAAGTATAACGTTCTAAAGCGAGACCTACAGTATTTGATTTTTTTTTTCTAAGTTAAAGCAGAAAGAAGCTAAATTTCCGACTTTACGTGAAGGCAACCCGGAATTGTGACGTCATTGTTCTACGTGGAAAGGAAGTAGCGAGCAGGCTAAAGCTAACAGCTGCGACCAAAACAAACCATGGTGGCCGAGTAGTGGAGCTGAAAAAACCCGGATTATTCCTGGGATTTGACTTCATTTGACAACTGTCCCAGACTTTGATGTGGTATATTTACAGATACATCTTCACACATGACAGACTTGTCGTGAGCATCTTTATTAAGTGTCCGTTTTCCAGCTGAAAACTATCTCGACTAGTGTTAGACCACTGCTGTAGCTAACGACTTTTTTCCAGCTTTTTAAACTAGTTTAGCTGTAGCTCACCGTCCACAGAGCTTCTCAGGACAGAACCATTTCTCTGTTAAAAAATGCGGAGAGTGGTTAAGTGACAAGAGCTCGTGTATCAACACCGAAACAGTTAGTCAACCATTTGTGTTGCTAATTAGCTTAGCTTCTTCAGAATGAGTTGGTTCAATGCGTCTCACTTGTCCAGCTTCGCTAAACAAGCTTTAACAACAGCCCAGAAGTCCATTGACCGTGTTCTGGACATCAAAGAGGAGGACCAATGGGGAGACACGACTTTAATGCCTTATGATGGTAAGAATATAGTGAAAGCAGCAAATGTAGATACAATGTGAGAATCTATATCAAACAAAGTTCAACCTGATGTCCACTTTTCCTCAGATGTTACTGTACCTGGCAAGCTTTTGGTGAGTGGAGGATGGGGTATGGCACAGTGGGAAGCGCCTGCTGAAGAGACCGCCACACCTCCTACTTCATCAGAAGCCATCACTACCCCGGTCACCCGCACTGTCGTGGACGACTCTGATAACTTTTTTAATGCCTTTCTGTCACCTGGAGATTCTCAAGCTGCGACCACAACTAAAGTTGTGTCTGTGCCCCCTGCAAAGTCTCAAAGACGGCCTCGGGAGAAGGAGGAACAAAGTGAAACGGCCGAGCTTCAGGTCCAGAAAGATGAACAGAGTCAAAAGCCAGAAGGACCTGCTGACTCAAGGTCTGAGAGTCAGGGCGTTGCTGAGAATGAGCCAGAGGAGACCAGATCTCCACCTGCGTCACCTTGTTCTGACACCATCCTCCTTCAGCCAGTCTCTCCCGTTTCTTCTCCCAGTGATCTCCCGTTCAACTCTGACAGTGAAACGAGCTCTGTTAAGACAGATGCTGAGTCATCGTTTTCTGTGGAGTCTGCAACAGAGCAGCTGGACACCACATCTGAACATCAACCACAGAAGGATACCACAAACTCTCCTGAACCATCTCCTTCTGAAGCAAAGAGCTCTACCCCTCCAGATCCCTCGGCCTCGACTACCTCTAAGGAAGTACTTTCAGGAAATAAAGACTTAAAGACGGAGGATCGACAGAATGACACACCCTCCCCTCCAGTTAGTGCATTTTCTTCAGGAACCTCCACAACTAGTGACATTGAAGTGCTTGACCATGAAAGTGTGTTGAGTGAGAGCTCAGCAAGCTCTCGACAAGAAACTGGTGAGAGCAAAACTGGTCTTCATTTAATGCAGGGCTCCTTCCAGCTTCTCTCTGCCTCCACTTGTGGAGATTTTCCTCGACTTGAGGACTACCCCAAACTCACAGAGAGCTGCGGTTCCTCCTCCGATGCATTTGAGCGTATCGATTCCTTTAGTGTGCAGTCGCTGGACAGCCAGAGTGTCAGTGAGGTTAACTCAGATGATGAGATCCCTGGCAGTCAGACTCTGGCGTCTGTCACTGCAGGCCCTGCTTCTTTGACAGTGACGTGTCAGAAGCAGGAGAATCCCGTGGCAGAGAAGGTGGGGGAGGAGGAGGAAGATGGTGAAGAGGAGGTCTACGTTGAGGCAGCAAGGGAGCAGTCTCTGGATGAGATGGAGGAAAGTGGGCGAAGTGTGACACCTGT
>JBBPBX010006423.1:0-19808 GCA_038048925.1 Garcialebias charrua | reverse complement strand
CTACCGTAGACAATAATTCAAATTGAAAACAAACAGACAAATTATGTTTAACACTGTTGTTGGCACATTTACTTAAACGTTTACTGAAAGGAAAATTAAGAATGATGAGGAAAAATTAGAATGAAAGATAAGTTTAACAGAAGTTAATTATTTTGAAATGCGACAGGGTGACACTTTTCCCAAACGAGTCCGGCTGGACTTCCCACACGTTCAGCATACAATCAACGACTCTTTACCTGGTGACGAGCACGTCTCTGGAGATAAGAGCTGAGAAGTTTTGTGGACACACTTAACGGACTGTGTTGTCCAGTTGACGTCCAGTTGAAACTTCCGCGCGTGTATAACTGATGCAACGAGCAGAAGTGCGCCTTTCCCGGCAGGAACAAGGCCAACGTCCTGACTGGCTTCAAAATAAAACTTTCACAAAACAAATTCTTTCAGAAAAGGAGTGAATGAGTTACAGCGATGCTCTGCTGTAACTCTGGTTGAGAAACGTAGGTCTAATTGACAAATGACCACAACGTTCAACCATTTTCCAGAGGAGAACCGAGTTGTTCAGATCAGTTCTCTCTTTCACACTAATGAGTCTACAGGAAGTGTCCCTTTTAAGAAGGGGGTGTGACTTAGTCACATACTTCCTGCTCATTGGTCTACCACTAGAGAGGGAGTGACTTTGCAAGTCAGTGAGTCTGAGTGGCAGATAGTGGCAGACATGAAATAAAGAGAAACGTGCGTCAGAAGATGCAGGTGTGAACAAAACATGGAATTTGTTTTGAGAACAGATTAATTGTTTTTAGAAAGGATGGGAGACAGGATAAAAGTTATGTCTACAACTTTTCCTTTGTTCCCAAAACACTTCAAACAAACACGAACGGATTGTTCATCAACTTTAGACAGTTATTCTGCATAGAGCAGACAGTTTAAAACAAAGTCTAGAAGATCATTCTGACATGTTCTCTTAACTTTGGCATATTTAAAATATACCAGCTTAGTAAATCATACGCATACTAAGAATATACTGTTGATTAATTCTGAATTAACACAAATTAAAGAGAATCTTCTGATTTGTGTCTCTTAGTTCAAACAATTGTAACAAAATAGTGTCCACTTGTCCCCTTGAGAGCGACAAGAAAAGTGTAACACTCAGAGTTTCAGAGAGATGTGAAGAGGTTTAAATCCAGTAACGGACATGAGGTCCTGTATCACTACATAGGACATTATATTTTTTTAAAAAGGCTTTAGAAACCCTTCCCACACTCTTGCAATGTTCTAAATTCTTAAACCTACTCCATTTGAACAACATACGTACAGTACTGTATATGTAGCTACTCAGTTATACTTATTAGGCTCTGCAGAAGGTTCTGCTCCAACCCGAGAGATGAAAAAAGTCCCGATGGACTCCGGAAACAGCAGTGGGCCTTCGACGGCCCGTGTACCCGCTTGGAAGTCCTCGTGGGCCAGCTAGAAGCGCTCGGGTTCACCGCTGAGTCTGGGGGTCAGGTTCTGTGCAGCCAATCAGCGCCTGGGTTACACAGCACACGCTCCATTTGTGTCCTGACGTGATTTCTTTCTTGTGAATCTTGCGTTTGAAAAGCCGGTTCGGCAGTCATGACTACGCTTTCTGTTTGGCAGAAAGCAGTGGCCAGAGGCACTACAGTACAGTACTGACTTATGAGCAATGTAGTACTTATGAGTGGTGATTACTGTGTAGGCTTATTGAAAGAAAACTACAAAACAGTGGCACTTGTCCAAATTGATTATTATTTTTAACTTTTTCCCAACTATGTGAGTACAGTAATGTTACTGTAAAGGTTGACAATCGTGTGTTGTGTACTGTACACATTTTTTTTTGTTTTTGTTGACAAAAGTCGAACCGCAGAGTAGTGAGGGACTACTATGTGCAAAGCTGGGCACCGCTAATTAAAAAATTAGTTCCACAATTTCTAAAACGCTTATTAATTTTTTTAGGTCCACAATTTCAAAAGCACAAATGTCTTATGAAAATTAGGGGAAGCTAATCTAATCCGCTATTTATATATTTCTATATTATATATATATATATTTATATATAGCCGGCAGCGTTATCAATATTTGCACTACACTGCCAACTGAAAAGTAACAAAAATGATCCTAAAAGGATGAAATTACAAAAATCAAAGGATTTATTTAATACTTTACGTACATATATTCTATTCGGCCACGAAATTAACAAAAAATAGAATGATCTTTTAATCCCTAAAACCACGTTTAAATCTCAAATACACGGGTGTGTCGCCACCGCATTTATACATAAAGTAACCCAAATACATGAAACTAACGAGTCACCGTCGAATGGTCGACACAAAACACACAATAAAATACTCCGGCCACGTTAATTTGGCTTGAAACAGCGGGGTTCTCTACGGATTTATCCATTAGTAACCCAGCACAACCAGCCGGCAGACACAGAGTTAGCGTCTATAGGTAGTCAACAGATTTAATGAAAAGTAACTAAAATACATGAAAATAACGACTCACCGTCGAATGGTCATCACAAAACACACAATAAAATCATCCGGCCACGTTAATTTGGCTTGAAACAGCGGGGTTCTTTACGGATTTATGAAGACACCGAGCGCAGCCAGCTAGCCAGTAGCCACAGAATTAGCCCCTGAGTTCAACTATGACCCGGAAGCTGTCAAGATGGAATAGTCCATTTTTAGTAGGGGGATAAAGAAATCGACCGTTTTTTTATTGCTTATTTAATGATCGTTTTCATCGTAACTATAATTATTTTTATGTTAAATGTAGATTAACCAGCAGGATCAATGTTAGGAATGTAGGTGACTGGCCGGGGCGCGGCGGGGCCGGGGCCCCATGCTGATGGGATCCCCAGGCAACGGCATCATTTACCTACATGGTAGATCCGAGTCTGTTCTCCGCTCTGCCCCCCTCCCCCTCCAACCCTCCCTCCCCCTCCAACCCTCCCTCCTCTCTGCTCTTACGGTGGGGAAAAAGGTAAAACAAGCAGCATAAGAGCTTGTAAATAAGTTTATTGGTTTTTACTGATAGATAATTAGTTATTAGCGGTACTGCATTTTAAATAAAAATAGCACAAATCCGCTGACAAAAAGTTTAGGTCCACTGTAAGCGGATTAGCGCTTTAGCGCTCCCTAGCGTTCATCCGCCCACCTTTGCTGGAGTTCCACAAACATGTTTGCAAAACACTACAGTTTAGATGTCACTGCATATGACGTCACTCAGGCTGTACTCTCCAACACACAGTACAGATCAGCCAAAACGCCTAAAGTATAAAGGCAGAAGTTCTCACAAGCATGCATTTTACAGAGCATTTCAAGGGCGTGAATGAATTACGTTCCCATAGCTAATGTGTTGCACCTAGTGAACCTGACTGATAAGGGAACTGAAGGTTATGCACCATAACTCATGTTCCCTGCAGAAAGGGAACGAGGTGCAACACAGTTTGCCCTTTTCAATGCTGAAGCTCGGTGAAGTGCACTTAAAGGAATTAAGATGGGCGCACGTGTCTTTGTACCAAGAGGGTGGCCTCTGTGGTGACGCTGACGCCCACCTGCCTTGTCCAAGGCGTGATTGTATTACTTCAGGTGAACTGCGTGGCGGCGCAATTCCCATAGCTAATGTGTTGCACCTCGTTCCCTTCCTTCAGGGAACATGAGTTATGGTGCATAACTTTCAGTTTTCAGGTGTTTTAGGAGAATCTGCTGATGGTGAGAATGTTTGTTTCAGGCTGATGTAAGCAGCGAGGGTTGCACTGATGAAAAGATGGCGCACATCTGGCGCACACCTTAGAACTTTCAATAACTCCTAGTTTAAAAAAAAATCAGTCTGAAAGGAGGGAAGACTGTCTCTGTTTGTGTTCATTGCTGCCAATGAAAGCTCTGTGTTAACTGCTTCTTTAAACTATTAACTGTTGGAGTGAATTTTGTCTGTTAGCAAAATATCTCCTGATCCACAGAACAAATATGAATGAAACTTTAAGGAAACATTAGGAAACAATCAATAAATGTACCTCTACAAGGGATTAACTTTTGGAGACAATTTAATTCATATGGCTGCCACAGCTAACTGACCTTAGAAATCACATAGTCTATGTGTATATACTGTATGGTATAAGATATATGTGTATATATAAATGGTTTTTATTTTTTCATTTTTATTATCCTACTCTATTAATCCTCAATGGGGAAACTAATTAATTATAGTTTTTGCAATATTTGCTATAAAGCCATAAAATCAAATTATTTGTTTTAGGTCATCGATGATCTGTCAAGTCGTCTTGAGAAGAGGGAGTCTCAGCTGCTGGCTGTTAGCAAAGACAAGGCCAAGCTAGAGGAGGAGTGTGACAACCTAAAGGAGTGAGTAAACATCTTACGTGTCTCGCTTGCAAAGGCCTTGTAAGTTTTCACAACACATGCATTTGTTCTTATCCAAGTCAAATAAGGGAATGCCAAAACATGGCTTTAAAATATCCAATAAACTATCAGAGGAGAAAGTGTTCTGTTATTTCTAAACCAGTATACCAACCCTGTGAATGTATATGTGAAGCTTATCAAACAAGTATTTGAAAGTGTGTTTTTTGGTCTCATTGTTCAAGTGCTTCTATACAAAATGTGCACATGCTTTAAAGGAATGTAGGCCTAGATATTGATAAAGTGTATACATTAACGACTGTTTATTCTTCAGTGAGCTAATAAATTTGAAGGAAGAGAGTTCCACCGTGCAGTCCTTACAGGAGGAGTTCACACAGCGCATAGCAGATGCAGAAAGAAAGGCTCAGCTGGCCTGCAAGGAGAGAGACATCGCTAAGAAGGTAACTAGTTTGTAGGGATTCTGTTTTTTTCCGTTCTTTGTTCACATGAGATCAATTTATTTTGTTGTATAAAAGTGCTTCAGATAATTTGAGATTTTACTTGTAATTTATTTTGTTCTACAGGAAATAAAGGGCTTACGAGAAGAGCTTTCTACAAGATTAAACCCCAGCGATACGATGGAGCTCCTCAGAGATAAGGAAGAGCAGATCAGAGGTCTGCTGGAAGAAGGTAAGACTTGTTAAAACCCCACCTTCTTACAGATGTTGACGTTATTTGTGTCCACATTGCTCTTACTTTACCTCGTGGTAAAATGTTAAAACTTTTGGAAATTTATCTCAAGATGCTTCACTAACCATTTACCAAAGCGGAAGCACCTCATCATAAATGTGAAGGGCCTCAGATAAACAAATCCTAATTGGGGGTTACTTTTTGTCACATTTAAACACGTACTATTAATTTACAAGTACTGTATAACGAATCTAACAGACAGACCATATGCAGTGCCATTAGTGATTCAAACTTTGATTTAAAAACATCTTTATAAAGAAATTCAGGGAATTAGATTATGGAATGGCTTGGAGAATGTAGTTAAAAATGCCAAGTCAATGTTTACATTTAAAAAAATGATCAAAACAAATATGTTAAAAAAATATATGTGAAATAACGTAATGTGTATTGTATTAGTTAGAAAATTAGAAAGTGTTAGTCATTTTGTACTGTATTAGTATTAGTTAGAAAACTAAAAAGAATTAGTCATTTTGTACTGTTGGTTGAAGAATATTATTGTTTAACCTGATTGTTGGAAAAAGTTGGTTGAAGATTATTATTGTTTACATGGTTTGACTACTGTTGTTTAATCTGATTGTTGGAGATAAGGGGCAGATATAATAAGATTTATTCTTCTTTCTGCCACCTTTCATTTTTTTACATTTTGTACACTATCATTATGAGATTGCCTTGTATTGTTTCTTTTGTAAAAAAATGAACAAATTTAATAAACATAAACATAAACATAAACAAGAAATGGTGTGCAAGAAACACCAGTAACTTGGAAAACAGAAACTGTTTTGTGTGAATGCCAGCACTGCATGTGACTTACTGACTGCATGAATGGCCTCAGCGTCAATCATTTATTTTCTCTCGTAGGTGAAAAGCTGTCAAAACAGCAGCTGCAGCAGAGTAACATCATCAAGAAGCTGCGTGCCAAAGAGAAGGAGAGTGATGCGAAGATCGTAAAACAGCAGAAGAAAATCAAAGAGCAAGAGGATGAACTTAAGCTCCTGCAGCAGGTCAGGACCCAATAAAACATCCAATATAACTAATAAGGCTAGAAAGGTCTTCACATATTGTCAGTATTGTCTGTGTCTGGAAAAACACATGGTTAATATTTGTTCATTCATTGGTTAACTTAGGGGTTATGCCACTTTTATTGTAAAATGTTTATTCCTTCATACTTATATTCCACAGTCAGCTGTTCCTGACCTGAATTATGTTTGTTATAATTGTGATTACCTGTTGATTGTGTGCAGGTTTTAGATGAGAAGGAGGAGGTGGAGAAACAGCACAGGGAGAACATCAGGAAGCTGAATGCCGTGGTGGAGCAGCAGGAGAAGGAGCTGAGCAGGCTGCAGCTGGACACCGACGAACTGCAGGAGAACAACAGGAGCCTTCAGGCTGCCCTCGACAACTCTTATAAGTAAATATAAAAACACTCAGCTGTTAACACTGAATACTGACAACCAGAGCTCCTAAGAGTTATTCAGTCAGAGCTTAGAGACTGATGTGGACTCTACATAAATAGCATACATTCACATGGTTAAAAAAAGTCAATGTGGGTTTTTCAGGCTGCTTGGTTATTACTTATTAATATTCCTGATCATTGTCCTCCACATTAAATAAAGTGAC
The DNA here is from genome assembly GCA_038048925.1 of Garcialebias charrua. Taxonomy (NCBI): domain Eukaryota; kingdom Metazoa; phylum Chordata; class Actinopteri; order Cyprinodontiformes; family Rivulidae; genus Garcialebias; species Garcialebias charrua. Next base: position 13,071 of record JBBPBX010006423.1, on the reverse strand, counting down.
CGTAAACAGCTTTAAGTTAAATAACTTTGGTGTGGAGTCCTTCAGCTGTACGATTTTTCAACAAACTACACTATAGTTTGTTGAAAAACTATACACAACATTCCAATAATTCTCAGTTGGGTCATCTGGACAGTTTCATTTTTATAGAAATGTTTCTATTAAAAAGAAACTGTCCAGATGACCCGACTGAGAATTATTGGATTTGGTACCTGGATGATTGAGCATGAACTTTGTTGTCTTGAACCACTTTGGCTATGGCTGCCTGCCTGGGAGGAGTCGACGAGGGACAGGACGGCCTCCAGAAACCATCTTGGCTCCAGCAAACTGGTTGGTCCACTTAAGGTGTTTACTGCTTGGTGGAGAAACAGTTTGCTGGAACTCCTCTGACTGATGAAGCCCTCTGGATAGAATGCGAAACATAAAAAAAATAAAAAGGTAGCAAAGTGACAGGCTGGGCTTTTAGTCTTGTGTTGGTGATTATTCTGGATGTCTGCCCAGAGCTGTGAAACATCCTGAAGCAAATGTTTGTGGCTCTCCTGCTCCAAACGCTGTATGCAAACAAAGTGCAGCACAGAATTTCTTTAGAATTTGGAATGAGGCGTGGCTGGAGTTTCACAACATCTTTTTGCTTTAAAAAAAAATATATATATATATATTATGGAAATGTTGGTACATAGATGCCTGCACAAATTTTTGAAAAAATAAAGGCAAAGTAAAGAGTTAGAATATTTTCTCCCAAAAAGCAAGCAAAGGATAAATTAAATCATTTTTATATCACCTGACCGCTCAGAGAATAGGTAAACTCACTTCCTGTATGAATCTGAATTAGCTCATTAAGGAAAAATCATCTTTCAAGGAAAGAATGCAAATGGAGATCTTAAGTTAATAGTTTATTTTTATTTTTTTATAGTCAGAACATTTACCTGTGGAGTGACTTGAGTAAAGAAGATTGCTGTCGCTGCTCACGGCTTATGAGTTGGCAGCTCTGTCGGTAGCAAATATATTCCCAAGAGTGATCTGTTTCTGTTCCTCTACTACAAGTGAATCACCACATGATGAACAGTTTGAAGCCACTTTTTACTTTTAAATGTTTGTGAAAAGCTTTGTTTTACTCTTTTCAGTCAGAGATCAACTTGTGTAGATCATCAGATTTGTTTGATAGGAGTAATTTTATAGGGTTCATATGAAGCAGCTCGGTTGGTGGTCCAAACATAATAAATACTAATAAGTAATAGTATACATGTTTTTAAACTAATATTATGAAATGTATATGGTCTGTTTGTTTCAAAGCAAATGGTGAAAGCCCACAGATGGTGTAACGTGTTTATATGAGAGGTTTGCAGTGATGATGACTAGTTTTGACGTTTCTGTTGCCAGGGAGCTGGCAGAGCTGCACAAGGTGAACGCCAGCAGAGCCAGTGAGGCCGAGGAGGCTGCTCTGAGCAGAGCAACTGTAGCGAAGGAGCAGCTGAGTGTAGCTCTGGAGAAGGCTCAGGAGGAGGCGAGGATTCAGCAGGAGGCACTGGCCAACCAGGTAACACTGATTAATGACGGAAATACTCAGCATGGACCATCTTTGTTTGCTTCAGATAAAAAATATAAAAAAACTACAGTGATAAAGCAACAAATAGTTTTGATTAATATCTTGTATTCATCTTCATAGTGGGCAGATTTGTATGTTTTTATACAGTTGAACTCATTTTGCAGTATTACAAAGTATTTCACAATATATATTTTACCATTTGCTTTGTGTTTTCTAATGGTTATAATTCTGACTACTTTGTATATTTTAATGACTACTAAGTTTAAAGTATCGCTTAAATTAGTGCAGCTCTTCTATGTTTTACACAGCAAGTTTTATTGATATTTTGTGATTAATTTAGCACAAACTGTGCTTAAATTACACAGAAATAAAAGACCACAAGCAGTGATGTCTTCGTCAGAAACTCCTGGTTATGTAGAATTTGGGAATTAATATTCAACTTTGCAAGTAATAAACACAATTAAAACTTGAACCTTTTAATTCAACTTTAATTTTGTTTGGCTGTGCAGGTGGCTGACCTGAGGCTTGCTCTGCAGAGGGCCGAGCAGCAGCAGGCAAGAAAAGAAGATTATTTGAGGGAAGAGATCGGTGAGCTTCAGCAGGTAATGAAAAGCTTCATATAATGTGTGTAACGTACTGTAATTTATGGACTGTTATACAATATATAATATAAGCCATACTCACTAAATTAAAATAAATAAATTTGTACATGTACAGTATATATACTGTATATGCTTGTGTATAAGTCACGGGTGTCCACGTTTGAACATGAGCTATGTACACAAAGATCGTTTAAACTTTTAGTTAAATACGTACCAGTAATGTACACAAATACATACAGTAAATTTTAGTTTTTCTGAACAGTGCCTGTAACACGGCTGGTTAAAAAAAAAAAAAACAGCAGCCTACCAGGAAGTCATTGATTGCTAACTTCATCTTCCTTTTGTAGATGATTTCTTTACCCTGCTCCGCTGTCAGGATCCACTGGCAGGCTTGAGCAAACGTTGCTCTGCGCTTGCGGCCAGTTTTGGCAAACAAGTTCTCGCCACCAGTCATTCTCTCACAGAGCTCCAAGTGCCACATTAATCCACGATTCAACCTTATTTCAAGTGGCTGGACATACCGGTACTTTGTTGCACCCCAAGGGTGGGGGGAAACAAAGTTTTCCCGTTTCATTGGTCCACTGTGACATGTTTGGTAATTTAGTTTGGTCAGATTATTAATTTTTGTTGTAACCTTTATTTATACAGGTAGTCTCAATGAGTCATGAGGACCAACCCCCCAAGAAAGATATGTATTGGGCGCCCGGGTGTGACGAGGCTAAATATTTCAGCAAACATAAATTAGCTGCAACATTGTTTAAGCCACTGTGTTCAAAGCCTGTGAAAAAGTAGAGGCTTATAGTTCTGAAATTACAGTCCTTTTTTAACGAGTATGCAAAATCAAACTATACAGTTTTGACTGCGAGCAGGATTTACTTAAAGTCCACGTTTCTCTTGCCTTTCAGAGACTGCAGGAGGCGGAGACAAGAAACCAGGAGCTCAGCCAGAACGTGACCTCGGCTACACGGCCTTTACTGAGACAAATCGAGAACCTACAGGCTTCTCTGGGCGGTCAAACTGCATCCTGGGAAAAACTAGAGAAAAGCTTCTCTGACAGGCTTGGTGAGACACTGGATACACTTGTATTAGTATGACAATTACTAGGGGTGCAGGAAAAAATAATCGATTTTTTAAAAGAATCTAGATTCTTAGTCCTGGAGATTCAAAATCGATTCTAAAAGCTCCAAAATCGATTTTAAAACATGTTTAATTTTACCCTGATGCATGCTCAATAATCCAGGTAGAAAAATCTAAAAAAGCTAAGTCTGGTATTCAGCTCAGTCTTAGGCCCTGTTTACACGGCGCGTATTTTGAGTGGAACCGCTCCTTTCTCTCTGCGTCTTTGCTTATCATTGACACGAGTTCACTGGTCCCCCTCTTTGCATCCGATGTTTTTCTGATCCACCGCTCAGGGTGGAGGTTTTTCGCTGACCCCCCGTTGATAATGTAAACATCTCCTGCTGATCTTTTGTGTCAACCACATGCGCGCAGCTCGCACGCGTGGACAGTCAGGGCAGGCGGACATTTCACGTGTCACGCTGCAAAATATAACAGTTTAACAATAATAAACAGTATTTATGTTGGCGTGGGAGATGTATAAATTTATCTGAACTACAGTATCTATCTGGACTCGTTACGTTTTTTAAACAGTGCGTAACGTGCTGTGAAAATGAAGACACCAGGTTTATTTTTTATTTATTTATTTATTCAGCACCACAAACTGTACGTAACACAAACACTGAGAATTAAACTGAACACTATTAAAACACGTTAACCGAACTGTTAATACATTAATGAACTGGACTCTTGCTGTGTTTTCATCTGGACCCCATCAGAACCGGTCCGCCTGTTGGAACGACAGCTTCTCCACCTGGCAGAAATAAATAAATAAAATAAAAACTCAGTTGTTGTGTGATCAAAGTAAACACAAGCAAACATTATATTAAGAACATTGATTTACTGCTGTAAGTCATGTTTATCACGGAGGAAAGTCCGACATCGACTCGGTTCTGGTCCACAGTCCACTCAGCGTCTGGTGTGCAGCTTGTTAGATGAAGCGGGACCCACTTGGTGTCAAATCTGTCGACTATTATCCAAAATCCAGCTTTAACTTGTTGTTAAGTTGTTGTTAGCTGAACTTTTAGCCCAGAAGAACACAGCAGACAGCCAGCAGTGAGGCAGCACGCATGCGCAGTGGGTGAAGGTTCAGCAGCACGCATGCGCAGTGGGTGAAAGGGGGGGCATGAGGGAGGGGGGAAATTCGAGCAGATCCGTGTCAACGCAAAACTTTTCATCTAATTAACATACCCAAAACCTCCGTTTTCCCCCCCACAGTGTCCGTGTAAACAGGGCCTTAGCACACTCTGTGGATCAACCAGTTTGATGATGACAGCCGAAACCAGCTGCTCACATGATGGAGGACCATCAGCCTAACGATGGATCGTTAGCACCCTGATGGTTGTTTGCTATTCACAGAGGGCTGAGTGATACTAGCAATAAAAGCATTACTGTCCCCCTCTTATAATGCTGCTATTATTTAAGTTACAGAATTTAACGCATTCCTGTATTATTTGTTCCTATTTTTGGTATAAATATCAAATTGTGAAAAAAAATTGGATACAGTACAGAATCTAAAATTATTGTTTTAAATAAATGTTCTATTTGTTTACATTGTTGTTTAATATTCTCAGTTTAAAATTATTGTTTTAAATAAATGTTCCATTTGTTTACATTGTTGTTTATTCTTTTCAGCTTTGTCAGTTACAAAACTGAAACTAAATTTATAACCATTTTAATAGAAAAATCGTTTTTGAATCAAAAATCGTTTTTGAATCAAAAATCGTTTCTGAATCGAAAAATCGATTTTGAATCGAATCGTGACACCAAAAATTGGAATCAAATCGATTCTCCAGACATTGAGAGATTCACACCCCTAACAATTACCCGTACTCAAAACCTTAAAATACGTTTTGCTCTTTTTCTCAACAGCGGAAGCCCAGGTACAGCTGGCTGTAGCTGTGGAGAAAGAGCGATCGGCAACAGAAGAACTGTTATCCATGAAGTCTCAGCTGGCCTCTCTGGAATCCCAGATTTCTTTGCTCCGTCAGGAAAAGGCCCGAATTCTGACACAGCTGGAGGCTGAAAAAAACAAGAGGGAGAAACTGGAGGATGAGAGCAGCAGGTAAGGTAAACTGCAAGGCAAGCTGTTGAATTCAAGACTGTGTTTGATGTCACTGGATTTTTCTTTGCCTTGTCAGCGAATCTTTTAGTATCTGACCTGACTTGCATTTGAACTTTCCTAATCTTTGGGAGTAGTATCTTTTGAATTCCAGAAATTATAATTTCACAGTGCCTATATAAAGTATTCACCCTTTTTATTCATACTTTTTACGGGCACTATAAACATTTGAGCAAGATCATAAAATTATTATTACATTTTTTATTATTCTGTTTCCTTTTGTCTTCAAAATGTTTCAGTAGATGTTCCAATTCAGAATAATTCAATATAAAGAGAGCAAGCATAAAGTCCATATTTCTGTAGCCAGTTCTGTTTTTTTAACACTGTGCAAAAGTTTTAGACCTCGTTCATTTGTCTATTTTCTTCTGAACCAAGTTCTACTGCAATATTTTGTGAATTAGCAGTCAAAAACATGTTTTATGCAGTTGTGTAAGTGATTTTATTTCTTCTTTTATTTCAGTTAATTTTCTACTCCTTTTAAGTTGTTTTGCACCGTCTATTTCCAGACCAACTTTTTTTATATTTTTACTTGATACTGGCATGTGAAGCAGTCAGGTATAAAATGTATGAAACAGTGTCGGTACAATTCAACAGACAAATAGGCAAATACATTGAGCAAAGGTGGGCGCCAGACCGCTAGGGAGCGCTAAAGCGCTAATCCGCTTATAGCGGACCTAAACAATTTGTTAGCTTTACAGCGGATTGACTAACTTTTATAATTCATAAGCGGATTTGCGCTATTTTTATTTAAAATGCAGTACCGCTAATAACTAATTATCTATCAGTAAAAACGAAAAAACTTATTTACGGGCTCTTAAATCAACCGGACGACTGCTAACAGACCATATCCTGTCAGCGCCGGATGTGGTCCGTGACAAAAAAGCGTCCCCCTCAGTCTCTTGGCTAGAGAGAGCGCTCTCTCTATAGCAGTTAGCAGCCAGTGTGTTACTCTGCAGCCTTATTGCTTGTTTTCAAAGAGTCAGACGAAGAGTTTTTAACATGGAGGGTGAACTTATGGATGTTTCTCAGCGGCCTACGCGACGCGTCTGGATTAAAAAAGTAGTTCGCCATTTGCCCTCTTCAAAATGGCGGCGGCCACAGAAGCTAAGGACTTTCCAAGAAAACACGGTAAAAACAATTATTTCTTTGCAGAGAAAAAATATATTTCTTAGCTGACTTTATAGCACAAGGTTTTTCTGAGCTTAACCGGTTCACGAAATGGTCAAATCTGCTGGATTAAAAAAAGTAGTTCGCCATTTGCCCTGTTCAAAATGGCGGCCGCGACGGCCACAGAAGCTAAGGACTTTCCAAGAAAACACGGTAAAAACAATTATTTCTTTGCTGAGAAAAAATATATTTCTTAGCTGACTTTATAGCACAAGGTTTTTCTGAGCTTAACCGGTTCACGAAATGGTCAAATCTGCTGGATTAAAAAAAGTAGTTCGCCATTTGCCCTGTTCAAAATGGCGGCCGCGACGGCCACAGAAGCGTAGGACTTTACAACAAAACACGGTAAAAAACAATTATTTCTTTGCTGAGAAAAAATATATTTCTTAGCTGACTTTATAGCATAAGGTTTTTCTGAGCTTAACCGTTTCACGAAATGGTCAAATCTGCTGGATTTAGAGTCAGAGAGTCAGAGTCAGAGAGTCTTTATTGTCATTTGCACCGCATGTGGTACATGAGATGAAAACGAGATTATGTACACGAGGTCCCAGTTACATCCAACAACAAATGAAAGAGAAAAACAGTAATAACATCTAGAACTAACTAAGAAAAGCATCAACTAGTAATACACAGCTAACTAAGAAAAGCATCAACTAGTAATACACAGCAGCACGAACATGAGTTTGTATGAGCAGATGGTCACAGATGAACACAGATGAATACAGCAACAAGAAAACAGATCAGCATCAGTATGATGTGATATTTTGCAGTGTTTATTTTTTATTTTATTTTTATTTATTCATGAGTCTAACAGCCTCAGGGTAGAAGCTTTTCCTAAAAAAGTAGTTTGCCATTTGCCCTGTTCAAAATGGCGGTTAGCGTGTTAGCATTAGCTTCCGCTAACATTGCTAATACATAAGCGCTTTTGAAATTGCGGACCTAAATAAATTAATAAGTGCTTTAGAAATAGCGGAACTAATTTTTGGATTAGCACTGCCCAGCACTGACATTGAGGAAAAAAGTATTTGAACACCTTGCGACTTTGCAAGTTCTCCCATGTAGAAATCATGGAGGGGTCTGAAATGTTCTTCTTAGGTGCATGTCCACTGTGAGAGACATAATCTAAAAAATAAAATAAAATCCAGAAATCACAATGTATGATTTTAATAATTTATTTGTGTGCTACTGCTGCAAATAAGTATTTGAACACCTGTGAAAATCAATGTTAATATTTGGTACAGTGGCCTTTGTTTGCAATTACAGAGGTCAAACATTTCCTGTAGTTTGTCACCAGGTGTGCTCACACTGCAGCAGCAGGATTTTGGTCCATTCCTCCACACAGATCTTCTCTAGATCAGCCAGGTTTCTGGGCTGTCACTGAGAAACACAGAGTTTGAGCTCCCTCCAAAGATTTTCTATAGGGTTTAGGTCTGGAGACTGGCTAGGCCACTCCAGAGCCACTCTAGAACCACTCCTTGTTTATCCTGGCTGTGTGCTTTGGGTCATTGTCATGTTAGAAGACCCAGCCACGACCCATCTTCAATGTTCTAACTGAGGGAAGGAGGTTGTTCCCCAAAATCTCACAATACACAGCCCCAGTCATCCTCTTCTTAATACAGTGCAGTCGTCCTGTCCCATGTGCAGAAAAACACCCCCCCAAAGCATGATGCTTCCACCCCCATGCTTCACAGTAGGGATGGTGTTTTTGGGATGGTACTCGTCATTCTTCGTCCTCCAAACACAGCGATTGGAATTAAGACCATAAAGTTCTATTTTGGTCTCATCTGACCAAATGACTTTCTCCCATGACTCCTCTGGATCATCCAAATGGTTATGGGCAAACGTAAGACGGGCCTGGACGTGCGCTGATTTAAGCAGGGGAACCTTCCATGTCAAACTATGCCATCATAGTGTATTATCCACAGTAACCTTGGAAACAGTGGTGCCAGCTCTCTTCAGGTCATTGACCAGCTCCTCCCGTGTAGTTCTGGACTGATTTGTCACCTTTCTCAGGATCATATACGTCACGAGGTGAGATCTTGCATGGAGATTGTCAGTCATGTTTAGCTTCTTCCATTTTCTAATAATTGCTCCAACACTTGATCGTTTTTCACCAAGCTGCTTGGAAATTGCCCAGTAGCCCTTTCCAGCCTTGTGCAGGTCCATAATTTAGTCTCTGGTGTCTTTGGACAGCTCTTTGGTCTTAGCCATGTTAGTAGTTGGAGTCTTACTGATTTTGTGGGGTGGACAGGTGTCTTTATCCAGCTAATGACCTCAAACAGGTGCTTCTAACTTAGAAGAACAAGTGGGGTGGAGGTGGACTTTTTAGAGGTGGACTAACAGGTCTTTGAGGGCCAGAATTGTTGCTGATTGGCAGGTGTTCAAATACTTATTTGCAGCAGTAACACACAAATAAATTATTTAAAAAAATCATACATTGTGATTTCCAGATTTTCTTTTTCTTTTTTTCTTTTTAGTTTATGTCTCTCAAAGTGGACATGCATCTAAGATGAAAATTTCAGACCCCTCCATGATTTCTAAGTGGGAGAACTTGCAAAGTCACAGGGTGTTCAAATACTTATTTTCCTCACTGTAGCAATTTCAATTGCTGGGTTGCAATCACGTGACCCGGAAGTGGCGCGAAATTCAGATGCGGGGCAGGAAGTGATTTTCCCCAGTTCAAAACACAGCAGAATGGATTACAGCAAGTATGCCAAAGCCCTAAATAAACTGGCGAGGACGAGTTTTGGGTTAACCATTTAGGATCAAAAGAAGCTTTAAATGGTTGTCGACTTGTTTCTGCCCGGGTGAGTAGTGAGATGTATTATTTATTTAGTAATTAGCCTATGCTAACTACGCTATCGCTAATGCTAACAACAAGTTTAGTTAGCCCCCTGTTATTTCTATGTGCGTGGATCTACTTACAAATAATATATTTAGCTTCTGTAAAGCCAAATTCGTGCTGGAGTTGTATGTGTTAACGTTGAGTCATATGCATTTCTACACTGTAGGTCAGAGATCTACAGTAACTCCATTAAAAACATGGTTTGTGGCTACACAAAGTGGGGAAGTAGTCACAGCCCACTGTGACTGTATGGCTGGTAAGTTATATTTATTTTGTATTTAGCTTTTATTGTTTTATTTTGCTATTAGCATGAATGTCCCACGACTTAAAAATTATATTTTCTATCCAGGACGCATCTCAGTGGGGATTTAATGGCTAAATACTAGTAGGCCTACTGTTATTCATCTTCTTGCATATTTTTTCAGACTGTCAGAATCTTGCTCCCATGTAGGAGCAGTTCTTTTTGCAACAGAAGCTGGGGTGAAAATGAAGAAAAGTGCTTCATGTACCACAGAAAAGTGTAAATGGTTAATGCCATCACACATTAAAAAGGTAAGTTAATGTACTGAAAATATTATGATTTTTTTTGTTTTGATAATACAGTATCATCAAGGTGATCGTATCTTCTTTGTAACTTCAGATACTAGCTGGTTAAACTCAAGGTGGCCATACATGGGAGCCTCACCAGATGGAGTCGTTTCATGTGACTGTCATGGAGCCAGGGTGTGTGAAATCAAGGTAAAATTTATTTCTCAAAAGGTTTGGACTACTGCACTGCAGACTTAGCTTTTTTAGATTTTTCTACCTGGATTATTGAGCATAATCCGTGTATGGTTCGTTCTTTCGTTATTCCGTTTCAAAATAAAAACCAAATAACCGAACAAGCTTTGGTTATTTGGTAATTTCGTTTTAAAACGAAATTACAAAAACGGTTTTTAAACGGTTTTTTCGTTATTTCGTTTTTAAAACGAAATTAGAAAAACGGAATTGCCAAAAATAAAAAAAGGAGAACGTTTTGGTTTTTGGTTAAACCAAAGACGAGCTTTTATTTTGTTAATTGAACACGGGAGCTTATGGCGGAACCGGAAATGAACTCCCGGTGCTGTGCGAATTTCTGTTCCCCCGTGAGAATCTGAGCTGCGTGAAGCTGACACCCCACCACCCACGTCAAACCAGCACTAACCATTCATACTATTTGCTTTAATTTTTGACGTGTGTGGGGTGTCAGCTTGTAATCAGTTCCCCCTGTGTCGGGAGCGCGCACTGCACCCGAGAGGCGGATCCGACCGTCTTCAAGGCGCATCTCTCTGTGAAACGAGTCCACACTATCTTGTCACGGTTATAACTCATTTTAATACTCCTGGTGATAAATAAATAAATATAAACCCTCCACTAACAAAATAAACCTGGTCTTGTGTGGGGTGTTAGAACCTACAGCTTTTTTTATTTTTTTTATCGCTGACAGAATCTAGATTTGGTCATGTAACCTGCCAAATACAAATTTTAATAATAATACAAATTATCAGTCAGCCACCAACACATCATATATATTTATAATTTTTATTACTAATATTAAAGGATGGAAGCAGCTGTTAGCAGGACAAGAAAACTTCCTGCAAAGATAAGTGTAGGCTTTCTGGTAGGCTAAATCTCGTTCAAAATTAAAAATGACTGGAGAAATTTTTTTTCTAGCTGCTATTTTTGTTAGTTAATGTCTGTTTTTTCCATTATTTGAGAGAAAAAATGATTTTAGAAATAACAAAGTCAGAGTCAGAGATTCTTTATTGTCATTTGCACCACATGTGGTTCATGTGATGAAACGAGATTATGTACACAGGGTCCCAGTTACATCCAACAACAAAATGTAAAAGAAGAACAGTAATAACATCTAAGATATGAACTAAGAAAAACATCAACTAAAAATACACTAAGCACTAATATCATAAAAACATCACTTCAAACAGCAGCTGTGTGAGCAGATGTGCACAATGAACATAGCAACATGAACCAGATCAGCAGCAACATGATGTGATATTTCACAGTGATTATTCTTATTATTTATTTATTCATGAGTCTAACAGCCTCAGGGTAGAAGCTGTTCCTCAGTCTAGTTGTTCTACACTTGATGCTCCTCAACCTCCGTCCTGAAGGGAGTGGGTCAAAGAGTGTGTGTGCTGGGTGAGTGGGGTCTTTTATGATGCAGGTGGCTCTCTTCCTGCATCTGGAGGTGTAGATGTCTGTGATGGTGGGGAGACTGACTCCAACATCTTCTGTGCAGCCTTCACCACTCTCTGTAAAGCTTTTCTTTCTTCAACTGTGCAGCCTCCATGCCACACGTTGATGCTGGAGCACAGGATGCTCTCCACTGCACACCTGTAGAAGGAGGTGAGGACTGGGCTGCTCAGACCAGCTCGTCTCAGCCGTCTGAGGAAGTAGAGTCTCTGATGACCTTTCTTGATCAGGCTGGTGGTGTTGTTGCTCCAGCTGATGTTATCATTCAAGTGCACACCCAAGTATTTGTAGGTGGAGACCACTTCCACTGCAGATCCTCTTCTGTTCAGTGGGGTGTGGGTGAGTTTGTTCCTGTGAAGTGGATACATGTTTTTTTAAATCTATTATAAAAAGCAGTGTTTGAGTTGTTACACTGTTTAATATATAATTGCCAGATTCACTCACATGTTGTCACAACTGATGGTAAGGCTGGTGCACCTCTCTTAAGACCCTACCGACTCTGGTTTCTCCAGCATGTATCCCAATAGATGACAAGTATCCCGTCATAAATTTCCGTCCGTAGGATGGTCCTGTCAAACACACACACAAATGTAAAATGTTATCTGATGTACTGCGGTCAAACCAGTCAACATTAGCTCTCTCTTAAAGATTTGTGTGGCTCATACATGGTGCATTACAATAAGAGAAACAGAAAGTGCCCCTGCAGTCAAGAAACAATGAGAGAAAATGAGATTCATATTTATAAACAATATACAATTATGCCATACTTATTACTTTCACATACCTATAATATATCAAGAATAAATATGTCACAGTTTTAGATTTTGTATAAAAGAGCAAGTCAAAGTGCCTCTTTCAGTTTGCTTTTCTATGACCTCTATTCAAAATTCATATTTCATGTTCAGTGTTACAAAGAAGAAGTTAATATTTATTTGTTTGATGGCTGTTACTATTTTTTCCTGAAAAGGTGCTTACGATCGAGATGTATATATATATATATATATATATATATATACTATATATATATATATATATATATATATATATATATATATATATATATATACTGTATATATAAACACCTTTTCAGGAAAAAATAGTAACAGCCATCAAACAAATAAATATTAACTTCTTCTTTGTAACACTGGACATGAAATATGAATTTTGAATAGAGGTCATATATATGTGTGTGTGTGTGTGTATGTATGTGTGTAAGCATATATACACACACACTTTTGTTTAATCAATCAACATTTTCAATAGAAGTTATAGATAAGCAAACTGAAATTAGCATTTTGAAGTACTTTGAATTGCTGTTTACCCCAAAATCTAAATTAAAACTATGACATATTTATTCTGGATGTATTATAGGTACGTGAAGGTAATAGGTACGAGATAAATGTAAATGTCTAATAATTATGCCTCTCTCATTATTTTATATATT
>JBBPBX010006422.1:55604-68524 GCA_038048925.1 Garcialebias charrua | reverse complement strand
AACATCTAACAAAAAAAAATGGAAAAATTGCAAAGGAAGCAAGGTGGTTAAAAAAAAAAAAATAGCATCAACATGGACAAGAAATGGATACATCTTTATCAAAGCAAAGGAAGGGTCTCAGCCTAAAATGATAAAAGAGCTGACGGATCTGGATGAATACAAGAGATGAAAATGAAACAACTCACACTCAAAATGGATAAAATATACAGTGAAATGAACAAATACATTAGAACATGACAACATACGAAGACTCAGAACCTAAAATATATAATGTTGAAAATGTGATTGATGCAAATTTTTTTCCTGTAATAAAAGATAGCGAATATTATAATGAAGAGCAGTTTAATGACATCAATATATCAAATGGAGTTCTCTCTATTATTCACTTTAATAGCAGAAGTATAAATGCAAACATATCCAAAATAACAGATTACTTAAAACAGTTAAATAGAACTTTTACAATAATAGCGCTGTCAGAGACATGGCTCAATGATGATAACACAAGTAATATTCACATCGAGGGGTATGAATTATATCATATGAACAGAAATAATAAAAGAGGTGGTGGAGTCGCTCTATTTGTCAATAATGAATTTTTTTTTTTTTCTTCTTTCGGCTTTATTCCCTACGTTAGGGGTCGCCACAGCGATCTAGTCGCACGAAGATTTGGCAGTTGTTTTTACGCCGGATGCCCTTCCTGACACAACCACAGACCACCGAGCAACCACAGCCCTCTGTGTGGAGCAGAGAGCTGTTTTCTAGGGTGCCCGGGGGAGCAGATGGTGTGGGTCAAGGGCCTTGCTCATAATATTAATATTTATTTATTATATTTATTATATTTATTTATTAATTTATTAATATTTGTCAATAATGAAATAAAATGTAAATTAAATTGTGAAATGTCAACAACAGTTGATAATATTACGGAAATGATAACAATAGAAATAATAAACAAAAACGATAAAAACATAATAATAAGTTGTGTATATAAATCACCAGAAGCAAATATAGAAATATTCACGGATAAAATCTTGGAGCTAATGGAGAAGAGTTTTAATAAAAATGTTTTTTTTGTGTGGAGACTTTAACATTGATATGGGAAATAAAACAGATTCAAATAACATAAGCACATTTATAAACTCAATGTACAGTTTAAATATGTATCCATTGATATCAAAGCCAACAAGAATTACAACTCATAGTGCCACAATAATTGATAATATTTTCACAAATATAACAAATGGGGACGTGACAGGTGGTATCTTAACGACCGACTTAAGTGATCATTTACCAGTTTTCACAATCTATAAAAATGATCAAAGCATCACAAAAGCAGTCCCAATGAAGAAAAAGATCATAAACACGTCAAAAAAAGTTTTGGAAAAATTGAAAGAGGATCTAGACAAACAAGACTGGAATGATGTGTATGTTGATGATGTGAACAGAGCATATGATGAGTTTATGAATATCTTGGAAGCTCTGTATGAAAAGAATTGTGTGCAAACAAATTACACAAAGAGAAATACGATTGATCAACCATGGATGACAAAAGGGTTGAGAAATGCTTGTAAAAAAAAGAATTATTTGTATTCATGTTTCTTGAAATTGCGAAGTCAGAGCGCTGAAGAAAAATATAAAAAGTATAAAAATAAATTAGTAGGGATTATAAGGAAACATAAGAAAGAATATTATAGTAAATTATTAGATAAAAGTAATGGTGATATGAAAGCAACATGGCGAGTAATGAATAGTGTCCTGAAGAATCATAAAGCAAAAACTGGTATTTCAAAATATTTTGTAAAAGACAACGATGAAATTCATGATGAAAATGAAATTGTTAATGGATTTAATCAATATTTTGTGAATGTTGGATCAAGCCTTGCAGCTAAAATACCAAAAGTAGATAAAAATGCGATCCACTCAATTACAGGTTGTGCAAATAGTATTTTTCTAAATGGAACTAACAAAGAGGAAATAATGAATGTAGTAAAACATCTTACAGACAAGAGATCTAAAGACTGGGTGGACATGGATATGATGTTTGTGAAGGACATAATGAGCCATGTTATTGAGCCGTTCACATACATATGTAACTTATCATTTTCAACAGGAATATTTCCAGATAATATGAAAGTAGCTAAGGTCGTTCCTCTTTTTAAAAATGGTGATAAATGTGTATTCAACAATTATAGACCTATATCCTTGTTACCACAGTTTTCAAAAATTCTTGAAAAACTATTTGTAAACAGACTAGATCAATTTATAGATAAACAAAATATTCTAAGCAACAGTCAGTATGGGTTTAGATCAAAAAACTCTACATCAATGGCTCTCATGGAATTAATGGAACAAATAACTACTGCTGTCGATCAAAAACAATATTGTATCAGTATTTTTGTTGATTTAAAAAAAGCATTCGATACTATTGATCACACCATTCTCCTTGAAAAACTGAACAAATATGGTATTAGAGGACCAGCATTACAGTGGGTATCTAGCTACTTAAAAGATAGGAAACAATTTGTACAAATAAATGATGTAAGATCTGACCTCTGTAATATCACATGTGGAGTTCCCCAAGGCTCTGTACTTGGACCAAAGCTTTTTATTTTATATGTGAATGACTTGGTAAATGTGTCAGGACTCCTTAAATGTGTACTTTTTGCTGATGATACCACTTTTTTCTGTTTAGGTGAAGATATAGAACAAATGTTGAAATTGATAAAGACGGAATTTGTCAAGATACAAACTTGGTTTAAAATAAATAAATTATCATTAAATCTAGAAAAAACTAATTACATGATATTCGGTAATAAAAAGAAAACTGTTGATGTTCCACTCAAAATTGAGGATGTTGAGATTTGTAGAGTGAGTGAGGTGAAGTTTTTGGGTGTTATCATTGATGACAAACTGACATGGAAACAACACATAAATTCTGTAAGAATAAAAATAGCTAAATCGATTGCAGTACTGTACAAAGTCAGAGACCTATTGAACGATAAAGCTCTGTATTTGTTGTATAACACAATCATTGTTCCACACTTAATCTATTGTATTGATGTTTGGGGGAATGCGTGTAAAACAATCACAAAGCCTATTTTTGTATTACAGAAAAGAGCTGTAAGAATTATCACTAGAAAACATTACCGTCATCCATCAAATACATTATTTTATCAACTAAAGTTATTGAAGTTCCATGATTTGGTAGACTATAATATTTTATCAGTTATGTATAGAGCTCAAAATAATGCATTGCCTTTAAATATCCAAATGCATTTTGTTAAAAGACAAAGTTGTTATAATCTTAAGGGGACAGAGATGTTTGTAAAACCACAATTCAGAACTAGTTTGAAGGGACGTTCTACCTCAATTCAGGGAATTAGATTATGGAATGGCTTGGAGAATGTAGTTAAAAATGCCAAGTCAATGTTTACATTTAAGAAAATGATCAAAACAAATGTGTTAAAAAATATATGTGAAATAGCGTAATGTGTATTGTATTAGTGAGAAAAATAGAAAAGAGTTAGTCATTTTTTATTAGTGAGAAAAATAGAAAAGAGTTAGTCATTTTGTACTGTTGATTGAAGATTATTATTGTTTAATCTGATTGTTGGAAAAAAGTTGGTTGAAGATTATTGTTGTTTACATGGTTGATTATTGTTGTTTAATCTGATTGTTGGAAGTAAGGGGCAGATATAATAAGATTTATTCTTCTTTCTGCTACCTTTCATTTTTTTATATTTTGTACAATATCATTTATGAGATTGTCTTGTATTGTTTCTTTTGTAAAAAAATGAACAAATTTAATAAACATAAACAAACATAAACAAACATAAATCAAAGACATCCAGTGGGTGTGTGTTTTTCCTCTCAGAGGAGGATGATCAGCTCTGATCTGCAGCTCACAGCAATGTGTGAGGCGCCTGCAGCTGCTACAACAGCCTCACCATGAACAAGCAAAGGTAAGATGGGTGATGATACTAATAGACCTTTTACCAGTTGACGTCATCACGCAAAGCTCGCCTGAAACGAGCGTTCTGATTGGACGGCAAAATGCCGTGGCGAATCGAAAACGGAAGTTAGGGCTAGCAGGAAGGAGCCGGGAGCTTCATAATGATAGAGACTAGTAATTTAGAAGCTTGTTTTCTTAAAATAGTGAACAATCACTGGTCAAAATGCCTGAACATTGTGCTACGGATACGACAGGAGGTGATTGTGTGCGCTGATGGAAAATGTGGAAATCCTTCAGGCTTTTTGCGAATGTCCAGCAGGGTGAGTCGTTGTCAACAACCTGTATTATCCAAGTGTCAGAAATAAATGTTTTAAATTTCTCACGCCAATACTTCTGATATTTAGACTGATTTGGTTATTGTTACAGGTTTAACATTCTGTTAGCTGCTATAACTAGCACCATGTCTTCATAAGAGCTGTCAGTATACTGTAAGCACAGTATGTAAACAAAAACATGATGTTTGAGTCACACAAATGTTCACAGCGTCCTTATTTCTTATTTGATTTCTGTAAACTATGTCTTAAATACAACCTGAGACAATTGGTGATGTTGTGATGTGAAAAATAATAACTATCCCAAGAGATACATTTATTAGCTTTCCTGGGAAAATTTAATTATCTTTGAGAACGTATTTACTTTTGACACACTGTTTATACAGCTTACACTTTATTAGACGTAAAATGTGTGAAAATCTTAAATATATTAAAAACAATATATTTTGCATGTGAATTCCATAATGACACACACAATATGGTTATATATTGTGTTTGTGTTTGCAGACAACGAGGTGGCTGCAACCATGTTGGAAATACATTCTAAACCAACCTGCACCCAGTTGTACATGGAAGAGACAGCCCAAAAACGAACTGCACCTGCTAATTGGATGAACTGCAAGTTTTAAAGTGAGTTTAATCAGTGTTCCTGAAGAAATTTCATATTACGCTTATAACACAAATACCCAGAAAGGTGACTTTCAGTCAAACTTCACCAACAACTGGAATAATACAATATCACTTATTTTGTCTTATTCCAGTCAAAAAACTATTCAACATTTTACAATTGTAGTTTATTTTATTGTGTTAATTATTGTTGTTTTCTAGTGGCACTAGATAAGAAATAAATGCAATGACATATGCACGGTTTTAAATGTTTTCTACAATTGTAAGATCTGGAATAGTTCTTGGACATTTAAAAAAAAACACTTCTACAAACAGATTTGCTAATATGTGTTAGATATAAACCATATTTTTCATGTTGGTGTCATTATAGGCGTGACATCTACGTCTAGAAGTTTTCAGGAGAACGCTGAACAGCCTGCATTTTGAACCCACGACATCCTGATGAGCCCACCATCACTGTTGGTCTTCACAAGGACATTTTGAGCGTGGAGCCATTGTTGCCTTTTGCAGGTTGTAGTAGTAAACTTTAAAAACCACTAACACTTATCTGTATGTTTCTTTAATTCCTTTATTTTGTCTAGAATTTAAAACTTCATGTTTTTTTCTTTTGAGGTATGCTCAAAGCCCCTGGCTGGGGTTTCTCGATCCAGACCCTCCGGCAGATGAAGTAGCTGACGACGCGGGCCCTGTCCAGTCTCCACGCCATCAGAGAGACCTGCCAGAAGTTCAAAACATATTTAAATGTCTCACAAGCACACACATTATTTATATAAGTCACAAACAGAAACAACACATACCAGAAGATGTGTTTGTGTTTGTCATTTCACTTGTCAAGGACAGCAGCCCAGGACAGACAGTAACCTGCTAATATTTTTTTTAATGATGCCTTCTCTATCAGCAAAGCCTGTCCCAAGCCAGGTTGAAAAAGGAGGAGGGTTGGGCGCAGGGCTAGCAACCCTGCCTTGTAAAAACAAAACACCGCTACAGAAACGGCAAGCTTATTTCAGAACACAACAGGCAACAAAAGGAGTTGTTCTCCCCCATTTATGATGGACCTGAGTGAAAGCCCTCGGGAAGCTCAGTACCGGATGCGGAACAACATCCTCTCCGCCAACAGTATAACCAAGATTGCCACGTGGAATGTACGTACGTTGTTCCAAAGTGGAAATCTTGCGCAAGTACTAAAAGAATTTGACAGATATAGACTCAAGATCTTGGGGATGAGTGAAGTACGCTGGACAGGCAGCGGAAAACTGAAGAGTGAAGGGAAGACGCTGCTGTACTCGGGGGGTACAGAGCATCACATCCGCGGAGTGGGACTCATCTTAGACAAGGAGGCAGAGAAAGCACTCATTGGCTGGATACCAGTTAACGATCGTATTATCACGGCTAGATTCCAATCACGACACATTAAGGTTACAATTATACAAATCTATGCACCAACTGAGAATGCAAATGAAGAGGAGAAAGATGCATTCTATGAACAGCTGCAGGATACAATAAATGAGTCACCAAGCTATGATATGAAAATAGTGATTGGAGACTGGAACGCGCAAATCAGTGGAAACAGGCAAGGATGGGAGGGAGTAATTGGACCCTTTGGAGCGGCTACACACACGAACGATAACGGAGACAGACTACTGACCTTCTGCAATATGAACGAATTATGTGTTGGAAACACATACTTCAAACACAAGGAAATCCACAAGAAAACATGGCGCTCCCCAGATGGAAACACATTAAATGAAATTGATTATATCTGCATTAACCGAAGATGGCGCAGCTCACTCAGAGATGTCAAAAGCTGCAGGGGCGCAGATATAGGATCAGACCACTACTTGGTGAGAGGAACAGTGAAACTGAAGTTGAAGAAAGGCAACAAACAAACCCAAACAATGATCTACGACACAGCAAAGCTCAAAGACAAAGAGTGGTCAGATAAACTAGAAATTGAAACAACAAACAGATTCCAGGTACTACAGGATGAGAATGATATCGAAGAAAAATGGCAATGCTTCCAAGAAGCAGTGCAGCAAGCAGCAGAGGCAACTATCGGCTGGAGAAGGGGAACTAGAAAAGAAAGATGGATTAGACCAAAAACATGGAACCTGATTGACCAGCGAAGAGAAGCTAAACAACACAGAGATCAGATACAAATGGTGGATGGAAGGAATGAGGCCAAGGAGAAATATAGACAGTTGAACAAACAAGTTAAAAAAAGCTGCAAGGAAGATAAAAAGATCTGGTTAGAAGATAAATGCAAAGAAGCCCAAAAGGCTGCAGATGAAAACAATACCAGGACACTATTTCGCATAGCCAGAGACCTAGGAGGCACGGGAAACAGTGGCGAAGTACCAATCAAAGACAAAAACGGAAAAATGATAAAGACAGAAATAGAAAGAAATGCCCGCTGGGTAGAACATTTCCAGGAAACACTGAACCAGCCTGAACCAGCACAACCTCTTACATTTACAGACAAGTACACAAAACAACACCTAGAAGTAAATACAGGGCAAATTCAAAAAGAAGAGGTCACAAAAGCAATCAACAAACTTAAAAACAACAAATCACCAGGAAACGACAATATATCGGCAGAATTGCTTAAACATAGCGGTGAGGCAATGGTAGAGAAGTTGACGGACCTATATAACGCATGCTGGAACAAGAAAACAACACCCACAGAATGGAGAAAAGGAACCATAATAAAGATACCAAAGAAAGGAGACCTAAGCGAATGCGGAAACTGGAGAGGAATAACGCTACTTTCGGTACCAGGGAAACTATTCTGTGCGGTGCTGTTAAACAGACTAAGAGACGCCGTTGACAAAGAACTTAGAGAAGAACAAGCGGGATTCCGTCCCAACAGATCATGCAGTGACCAGATTTTCGTGCTAAGAAACATCATAGAGCAATGCATAGAGTTCCAAAAACCTATAGCTATGAATTTCATCGATTTCCAAAAAGCATTTGATAGCATACACAGAATAAGCTTGTGGGAAATTGTGCGAAGCTATGGTATACCCGAGATGTATGTAGAGATCAGTGATGTCACTAACGCGTTACAAAGTAACGCGTTACTCTTGTCGGACCACTTTTTTCAGTAACTAGTAATCTAACGCGTTGCTTTTCAAAATTCAGTAATCTGATTAAAGTTACTTTCTCCAAATTATTGTGCGTTACTTTTTTGTCATTTTCTGTAGTACTGTAATTTTATTTTTATTTCCTCGTCTCGGCCGGGGAGTGATAAAAAAAAAAGACGCGGAAATTCAGTCAGCTGCGGGCTGTTTGAAACCTGACACCACACACCATGCAGCGCATGTGTTGTGTCAGGAAACAGACTGGACTGAGGTGCGCACACGGAGCTGAGAGAGGAGGAGAATGAGAATCACTTACTTGTTCAGTAAAACAATGGAGCCTCTCCGAGAGACAGCAGGTCCCCCCCCACCCGCGACCAAAACAACACACACACACACACACACACACACCTCCTGCTGTGTGTACAAACTGGTGTTGATGGCAGCTATCAATCGTCTCAATAGGTCTGTCAATAGGTCTTATTTACATACAAATACATTCTTTGTTCTTGTTTCTTCTGGTAAGCTCATCTACAACAGCTCCATTTCGTGTCAGGAGAACGCACAGCAGGCAGTTCACGATGCATTCAAGAACATATGTTTGTTTGGATGTAACAGAGACCATGTGTACACAATTTCCTAAAATAAAAATAAAAAACTCTGATTTTGACGTTGAAAGACTGTCTTTATTATATTATTTATTTTTAAAAGTATTTACAGAAATACTTTTTTGTAAAAATATTATTTGTTTAATGAAGTAAAGAAAGACCATTTTGTTTTTGAATATTTTTATTAGTAATTATTTTATTAATACATTTACGTTTTTTATGTATTGTGACAGAGGGCTCTTGGCAGCAGCAGCTGAAAGTAACGAATAAAGTAACTTAGTAATCTAACTTAGTTACTTTCCAAATCAAGTAATCAGTAACTTAACTAAGTTACTTTTCCCAAAGACTAATCAGTAACTTAACTAAGTTACTTTTTCAATGTAACTATGCCATCACTGGTAGAGATCTTCCAAAATTTGTATGATGGTGCCAGCTGCTGTGTGAAGGTAGAAGCAGGCACCACAGATTACTTTGAAATACTCACTGGAGTGAGACAGGGTTGCCCACTATCTCCATTCTTGTTCCTCCTCGCCATAGACTATGTAATGAGAATAGCCATGTGCAAAACAAATTTTGGAATAAAATGGACGACAAATGAGAACTTAACGGATCTAGACTTTGCAGACGATATAGTCCTACTGGCAAACACTCAACCAGTGCTTCAAGATATGACGCAAGCCCTACAAGAAAACGCTAAAAGGATTGGTTTGAAAATAAACGAAGGAAAAACAAAGGTTATGCAAGTTGGGCACACAGAACCAAACATACAGATAACAATAGATCAATCGTCTGCTGAGAAGGTACAGAAATTTGTCTACCTTGGAAGTGTCATAACTGACGATGGCAACGTAGATGCAGATATTACCACCCGCATCGGTAAGGCAGCATCAACATTCAGAAGACTACAATCAATATGGGCAAGTAAATCCATATCCACGAATCTTAAGGTCAGACTACTGCAAGCAGTGGTTATCCCCACAGCCTTGTATGCCAGTGAGACGTGGAAGATGTCAGTAAAGATGGCCAAGAAATTGGATGCATTCCAACAAAGATGCCTGCGAAAGATACTGAAGATTACATACCTAGATCGGATTACAAACGCAGAAGTCTATCGTAGGACACATACCATACCCATGAGCCAAACAATTAAGCTAAGGAAGCTCAAGTTTGCAGGACATGTACTGAGAATGGAAGCACAGAGACTACCAAAGATTGCCTTCAATTGGAAACCACAAGGAAACAGAAAGAGAGGCAGACCCAAACTGACGTGGAGACGATCCTTTGAGAAAGACCTGAAGGTACAGGGCTTCGACCCGAGCACGGTGGAGATGATCGCCAAGGATAGAGATCAATGGAAACAGCTTGCCGCCCAATGCGCTCTCGAGCGCGGGAGGATCTAAGTCTTCTCTATCAACTTGGAGACTTTAGACAGTGTAATGTTTATGTGTTTTTTTTTTAAATGTGACTAAAACAGCATTTGTATATTAACAGATTAAAAAAATTTAACTAAACAAAAGTTCCACTTCACTAAAAGTCAAATTAGAGCACAGTTTCTTTATTTTTAAAGGTTGGTGTGTTCATTTCTAAATTTAATGTACTACAATCAATGTCTGTTTTGGGATGTGTACACTATTTCAGTAATCAATTACTGTAATAAACCACCTCTGACTTGACATCAAACCCTTTGTCAGCAAGGAGTTGTTGGCCAGTTGCTGCTGTAAAACAAAGTATTAATTCATATTTGACAATAAACAAAACAGTCTTATGTAGAGTTAAACTGTATGCTTATACACATTGATGACAGGATTGCTTTTTTTTTCTGTGACATCATGTCACCGATGCTCCCAGCAAAACTGTGCGAATAACTTACAGAAACAGAGAAATGGCTGAAATGTTTTTAAAGTCAGACCTCAAATAATGTTAATAAAACATGTTTGTATTGTGGAAACTACTAATGTATATTTTTCCAACCCAGAAAGAGTTCAAATGATAACAGCTAACAGTGCAGTGGTCTGTTCATTTTTATAGAGCTGCACAGTGTTTGATGCTATTTTATTCACCTGTTATTTCTTCAGGGGGGTTGAACAGACTAGCTTCCCTTTTTCCACCTCTGACGACATCAAACCCTTTGTCAGCAAGGAGTTGTTGGCCAGTTGCTGCTGTAAAACAAAGTATTAATTCATATTTGACAATAAACAAAACAGTCTTGTGTATAGTTAAACTGTATGCTTATACACATTGATGACAGGATTGCTTTTTTTTTCTGTGACAGCATTTCACCGATGCTCCCAGCAAAACTGTGCGAATAACTAATATCTACACTCCTGTAAGAGCACTCCGGTCTACCAACCAGTTTCTCTTAGATGTCCCCAGATCCAAAATGAAATCCAGAGGTGATCGGGCTTTTGCGGTTGCTGCTCCAAAACTGTGGAACAGTTTACCTGAGAAAGTAAAGACCGCTCAGACTGTTGACACTTTTAAATCTTCACTTAAGACTCATCTCTTTTACTTGGCATTTGATCCTCGCAGAATGTGAGATCAAATTATGAGCAGATTTTATTGTTGTTGTGTATTTACTGATAGCTTTATTATGTTTAGTGGCACTAGATGCATTTTACTCTGTTTTTATTTATTTTTTTTTAACTGTAAAGCACTTTGGTCGACTTCGGTTGTTTTTATGTGCTATATAAATAAAATTGACATTGACATTGACATTGACATAACTTACAGAAACAGAGAAATGGCTGAAATGTTTTCAAAGTCAGACCTCAAATAATGTTAATAAAACATGTTTGTCTTGTGGAAACTACTACTGTATATTTTTTCAACTCAGAAAGACTTCAAATGATAACAGCTAACAGTGCAGTGGTCTGTTCATTTTTATAGAGCTGCACGTTTTTACATTTTACTCACCTGTTCTTCAGGGGGTTGAAGGAAGAATCTCTTTGCATGTCGCAGGTTGAAACAGGTTGAAACTTCAACACAGCCAGTGGACCGAGGTACAGCGAGGTCTCGTAGAACTAGCTAGCTGCTAGCTTATCAACTGTCCAGTAGCATTCTGCTACGGGAGGTTGTTCTCTGTTTTGTCTGTTTCCCATATCCAAGATGTAATGTTGGAACGTAATCCACGGAGCTTGGATCATTAATGTCCATGCCAGATAATAAATGCTGATTACACACGTTGCTGTTTTGTGTCGGGGTGAAGTCCTGCCGGCGAAGCACTTGAAGCCATAACTTCCTTCTTTTAGTCACTTTACTCGACTTTCCTAGAGGGACTTGGTAAAACGAACAAGTCTCACCTTCTTCTTTTACTCGTTTACGTTGCCTGGAACAATTATAAACACAATAAAAGTCATATTTCCCCAGCGCGACCGTTGGCAGTAAGGAAAACTCTCCAGTACTATGGCAGCGCTTGCCCCAACTTCCGGTTGATTCTCGAAAAATGCGAGTGCGCATGCGCGATGACGTCAACTGGTAAAAGGTCTATTTACATAGCTTTGATGGAGAAACAGGATCCATTTTGGTAAAATAACTCAAGTTTTAACTATTTATATCTTAACTACAGGTTGAATCAACTACAGTAGTCAACTAGTTGATAGGGCATCTTGTAAGTTTTATATTTCACGTCAACTAGTCACAGTCAAACAACTATATTAACTTATTAACTATAATAACTATAATATAAGGTGCCCTCAGTTCCATCACACCCAATCCACGGTGGTGGATTAAATGAAATAATACTGAGAACAGCGGGACGGGTGGTGGTGGACTCCATCACCGCCCACTCTGCTGTTCTCAGTCTTGTTTCGTACATGCTGCATGTTTATTTAATTTTTGCAAATTAAATTTTGCTCAGGGGGTACACTAAACAATAACTTTGTCACCATTTTCTCTGCTGAATTGCTGCTCTGGTGCTCTGCTGTGACAAACTTTTATCTTAAAGGTTCAGTATGCAGTTTCTGTAGAACTGCAGCAGTTAGAAATATTTTCAACAGGCAAAGCATTCTGATCCCTCCCCCTCAGAGCCATATGTGGCTCTGCCCCCTTGTGGTCTGTTGAATTTCAAATTCAAGCTCTGTTTTTATTGGCTGATTCAAATTCAAGCTCTGTTTTTATTGGCTGGTTACAAACTCTGTTTTTATTGGCTGGAAAATGGCGGGTCACCTTTTCTTTTTAGAAATGCTTATTTACCACCTGGAGAAGCAAGGGGACAATATTTTTTTTAATTTTTTTTCAGAGATTACCTGGCTAACATCAGTCTGTCAGGAGGTAGTGACAGAGTGAAGAAATATGTTCATAAAAAAAGCTACATACTGCAGCTTTAAGT
>JBBPBX010006422.1:29314-45024 GCA_038048925.1 Garcialebias charrua | reverse complement strand
TTACATAGGGCGCTGGTCCTATGATGACTACAGAGGGCGCTGCTCTTATGATGACTACAAAAGGTGCTACAGAGGGCGCTGCCATTGCTATTATGATGACTACAGAGGGCGCTACAGAGGGCGCTGCTCATATGATGACCAAAGAGGGTGCTGCTCATATGACTACAGAGGGTGCTGCTCTTATGAGGGTGCTACAGAGGAAGCTGTGTCTTCAGCACCCACAGAGGCCGACGCCTCCACGTCGATGGAGGGTCTCCACATCACCGACGCTTCCACGTCGATGGAGGATCTCCACACCGCCAATGCCTCCACGTCGATGGAGAGTCTCTACACCGCCCACGTCTCTACATCGATTGAGGGTCTCCACACCGCAGACGCCTCCACATCGATGGAGGGTCTCCACACCGTTGACGTCTCCACGTCAGACGTCGATGGCTCTACGCTCGATGACTCTGCGCTCGATGATTCTACGGATGACGTCTCAACGCTCGGTGACGTCTCCGCTATGCTCGATGTCTCCACGCCATACGTTTCTACGCTCAACATCTCCACGTCAGACGTCGATGACTCTACGCTAATTGACGTCTCGCCTGTAGACGTCCCTACGCCTGATGACATCTCGCCTCTAGACGTCCCTACGCCTGATGACATCTTGCCTCTAGACGTCCCTATGTCTGATAACATCTCGCCTCTAGACGCCCCTTTGCCTAGTGCACCAGCTGACGAAGTCTGTGCACCAGCCGCAGAAGACTGTGCACCTGCAGCAGAAGACTGTGCACCTGCCATAGAAGACTGTGCATCCACTGCAGAAGACTGTGCACCCGCCGCAGAAGACTGTGCACCCGCCGCAGAAGACTGTGCACCAGCCGTAGAAGACTATGCATCAGCCGCAGAAGACTGTGCACCAGCCGCAGAAGACTGTGCACCAGCCGCAGAAGACTGTGCACCAGTTACAGAAGACTGTGCACCAGTTACAGAAGACTGTGCACCTACCGACAAAGTTTTTGCAGACGTGGTTCCTACCTTTAATGGACGGCCTCCCTGTCGCCCGCCTAGTAGGCCTTTGACTAGTGCTAATGCCCTGCTCAATAGATGGCCTCCCGGTCACCCACCAGATGTGACTCAGCTCGATGGATGGCCTCTTGGTCGCCCGCCAGATGTGACCCTGCTCGATGGACGGCCTCCCGGTCGGCCGCCTGACAGGTCCTTGCCTACTGTCGACGTTCTGGCCATGATGTTTGGACATTTGCTTCATTTTTAGTTTTAGTGTGTTTAGTTTCCATGGTGTTTCCTGGTTTTGGTTTTTGCATTTAGCTCGCAGTTTTTTCTAGTTTAGTCTTTGTGTTTAGCTGTTTCCCAGGCTCTGTTCCTGTCGGTTTTTGGTTTGTTGTCCTTGTGTTTTGGTTCCCGTCCTTGTGTTTCCTTCGTGCCCGCCATCCCTGTGGTTCCTCCCTTCGCCCATCCTGGTTTTTGGGGGTGTTCTTTGGGGCCGCCTGGAGGCGTCTTTGAGGGGGAGGGGTACTGTAAGGATGGCTCCCTTTGTTGTTCTGTCTCCCTCCTTACACCCTGTCTCCCAGGTCTGCGTCTCTGGTTTGCGTCTCAGGTCTGCGTCTCAGGTTTGCGTCTCAGATGTTTGTGATTACAGTTATTATGATGCATATATTAGTCAGCATTCTTGTGTGTGTGATTGTCGGGTCATTCGTCTATTCCCCTGGTGTGTCGTGTCCTTGCTTCAACTACAGTTCCTTGGTTTGTGAGTATGTCTCTTCAGTCTTTGAGTTTCTAGTATTCCAGCCACAGTTTGAGCTACAGTTCTTAGGTTTTGTTATTACTGTCACGTCAGTGTCTGCATTTGTATTATTAAAGTGTTTTTGATTTTTACTCGTGCATCTGAGAGTCTACCTGTTTGCACCATTGGACTCATTTCCCCAACACCACACCGAATCATGACAGTACATAAGAGGACAGGTAATATCCTTTGCGGCTAAAAAGAAAAGTGATTCCCTGTCCAAACAAGTGGATCTCGAGTCAAATTGCAGACTTGGACACTTAGAAATCTCAAACTCCATCCCAACAGTTGCAAAAGGAACACTGTAGAATTCATGCAGAACATCATTTAATTACATCTCAGTCGATAGAATATTTATTGCTGAAAAATAGAAGTAGCACATACGAGCACAGTGATAAGGCTGGGGAGATTTTGGCAAGGCCGCTTAAGGCTCCAGTATAGCTCTACGTACGTCCATACGCGTGTCCGTATGCGCGCACTGTACGCAGGTAGTTCTCCCCAACAGCTCTGCGTACAGCTCCAGCATTTTTTCACCAAATTCTTGACGTCATTTGAGCAGCTGCAGTGCAGAGCGTTAACCTAAGGGACAAATTGAGGTCACTGATTTGTCATTTGCTGACACGCCTACTGAAATGATTGACGGGTCGGGTGAAAAAAAGGCGAGAGCCGACAGCTTCTGCTGCAGCGGTGTTCTGTGCTTATATGTTATTGAAAAGTTCCAAAAAAATAAATAAAAACAGGGAGCGCTGGTCCTGTAGCTCACATATCAGACCATTACACCAGGAAATCTGCAGAACCTCGGGCAGCCACGTTGGACCCGAGTTTAATTCGCTCGTGACAAATTCATTCATTTCTCAGCATTTCAGTCATGGAGTCAACGGAGGAGGAGATCACTTACCTTTTGGCAAAAAACAAAAGAAAAGGCCAGATCAAGGATGAAGAAGGGGAATTCAATACATTTGTGTCGCATACAAAACAGTCAGGCGCCGGGCAGTTTATTGTGCGACAACACGTTTGCGTACGCGGCCATAAAATTTGAGTTTTGCGTGTACATGCCCTAGTAAGTAAGTACGTTTTATTTCTAGAGCACTTATCACAGACATAAAATCACAAAGCGTTGTACAATAAAAATCAACGGTAAAAGTATACACAGAATAAAACAAGCACAAAAACTACAAATATCAATAAATGAAAAATACAATAAAATCATGACATAAAAGCCTGAGCGAATAAAAGTGTTTTCAGTTGTTTTTTAAAAACCTCAACAGAGTCAGCAAAACGAAGCTGCAGGGGCAAACTGTTCCAAAGCCTGGGGGCCACTGACTGAAAGGCCCTGTCCCCTTTAGTTTTCATCCGCGTACGTGGAACATCCAAGAAGTTCTGGGTCTGTGATCGAAGGTCACGGGCAGCAGAGTATTTAGTTAAAAGCTGACAAAGGTATACAGGAGCCTGGCCATTTAAAGCTCTGTACGTGAGCACAAGGACTTTAAAACGGATTCTAAACTCAACTGGGAGCCAGTGAAGTGAATGCAGAACTGGAGTGATGTGGCAGTATTTACTGGATCTAGTGAGAAGTCTGGCAGCTGCGTTCTGTATCACTTGTAGGCGTGATACAGAAGACTTGTCCAGGCAGGTAAAAAGGGCATTGCAGTAGTCTAGACGTGATGACACAAAAGCGTGAATAATGTTTTNGAACAATAACCCTTTTTGCACCTTTGTTAAGAATGGTCTTTTACAGTATTGGTCTGACAATGAATTGTCCCCAGTTTCTTCTGCCATGATTTGGGATGCGGCCAAGGCCACCCTACGAGGGCAGCTCATCTCTTACAGCGCATTTCAGAAAAGAGTTCTGGAGGAAAATAGAAAAAAACTGGAGAACGAGGTGTCCAGGTTGGAACATATACATAAACAGTTTCCTACGTCAGGGAATCTCAAGACTTTAATCGCTGCTAGAACAAAACTAAATATGGACTATACCCGCCATGCCCAGAAGCTGTTACTTTATACCAAACAGAAATATTACGAATTTGGTAATAAATCAAGCCGTTTGCTTGCCTATCAATTAAAGAAACAAATTAATGATCGCTCTATTAACAGGATAAGAACATGTAATGGGGACGTTACTTGTGACCCATCTGCTATTAATAACACCTTCAAAGATTTTTATAAAACTCTCTACACGGCTGGTAAAACCGAGTCAGATATTGGTTCTTATTTAGATGGTATTCCCCTGCCCTCAATTTCAGAAGAGGCTGGCTCTGCCCTTGATGCGGCCTTTACACCTGAGGAGGTCTGGATGGCAATCCAATCGATGCCGAATGGAAAGTGTCCTGGTCCAGATGGATTCCCACTGGAATTTTACAAGAAATTCTGGCCCGAGATTCATCCCATACTTTTACCTGCCATAAACAACATATTAGTAGAAGGGGTTCCTCCGTCCTGGAATTTGGCTTCCATCAGTTTATTGCTGAAGAAAGATAAAAATCCCTTGGATTGCACATCTTATAGACCTATTAGTCTCCTTAATGTTGACTATAAAATTGTTGCCAAGGCGCTGGCGCGGAGACTAGAAAAAATTCTTCCAAATATAATAAACCCTGATCAGACGGGTTTTGTGAAATCTAGATATGGAACAGATAATGTGCGTCGTACACTGAATGTCATTCATTATCTTAATCAGCATAAAGACCCTGCTCTGATTGTCTCTCTCGATGCAGAAAAGGCCTTTGACCGAGTAGAATGGCCCTTTTTATTCGCTGTTTTACAGAAATTTGGGATGGGGCCTAATTTTATTAACCTGATTAAAGCCTTTTATTCTAATCCAGTAGCCATGGTAAACACTAATGGTTTTCTGTCAGATGGTTTTTCTGTTCAGAGAGGTTGTAGACAGGGGTGTCCCCTGTCACCTTTGTTGTTTACGTTGTTCATTGAACCTTTAGCGGAGATTATTAGATCCAGTACGGACATATCTGGAATTAGAATAGGTGGAGATAATCATGTGATTTCTCTTTTTGCGGATGATGTCCTTTTATACTTGAAAAACCCAGATACATCAATCCCGGCGGTACTTAGCTCCATAGATAGGTTTGGTGTCCTTTCAGGTTATAAGATTAATTTGGGTAAGTCTGTTGCTTCTCCTTTCAATATTCCTCAAGATATGGTGCTTCAGTCTACCTTTCGTATGTCTGAAAAAGGGTTCAAATACTTAGGCATTTTTGTCACTCCTGACCTAAAAGACTTATTCTCTTCAAACTACTCCCCCCTAGTCCTGAACATTAAGAATGATCTTTCGAAATGGTCTACTTTACCTATATCACTTCTCGGTAGGGTTAATACAATAAAAATGAATATTCTCCCTCGTTTAAATTATTTATTTCAAAATCTCCCTTGCTACTTGTCTCTCACATTTTTTAAATCCCTTAATTCTCACATTTCTCGTTTCATTTGGAACAATAAGCATCCACGAGTTAGGTTTTCCACGCTTACTAAATCCAAACATTTGGGAGGTTTGTCTCTACCCAATATGCAGCTTTATTACTGGTCCGCTCAGCTTAAAATTATGTCTGACTGGTTTTCTAGTAGAGACAACTGTTTATGGTTTGACCTTGAGTCTTTATCATGCAGTCCCAGAAGGTTAAGCTCCCTCCCCTTTATCAATAATTTAGATCAACTGGATACAGTAAAGGAAAATGTGGTAGTTTACAATACTTTATTAGCCTGGAAAGACATAAAAAAATACCTGAACATCCCTTCATTTCTTTCGATTCGATCCCCTCTGACTTTAAACCCAGACTTACCAGTTTCCATTAGAAGTATTGGCTTACTGAATTGGTCCTCTTCTGGTCTGACTGACTTTTCTGATCTTTTGATTTCCGGATCTATTAAATCATTTAATCAAATCAGGGACGAGAGTAACATTCCTCAAAAAGATTTTTACAAATACCTTCAAATACGGCATTTTATGGAGTCATTGTTTAGGTCTAATGCTTTTCGTAGGGAGTTGACGGATCTGGAAAATACTTTGGTTTCAACCAAATCCCCCAAGGGTCTGATCTCTAAGTTCTATGTATCCTTACTTAGTTCTGAACTGTCAAGTTTTGACTCTGTCAAGCGGCTGTGGGAACAGGATCTGGAGGTGAAATTTAGTTCTTCAGATTGGCTCAAGATTTGCAGGGGAACCTTTCCTCAATGTACTTCTATTTCTATACATGAACAAAATTTTAAATTATTTTACAGATCTTACTATACCCCTGTTCGTCTTCAGAGAATGTTCCCCGACCGCTCCAACTTGTGCTGCAAATGTTTGAAGCATAGAGGTACTTTTTTCCACCTGTTCTGGTCATGTGACACACTGCAGACTTTTTGGAAGGGCATTCATTCGGTGACTGAAAAGATTTTGGGTGGTTGCTTTTCTTTATCTCCTATATTTTATCTCCTAAATGTTTCCCCTAATCATTTGGATGCACAGTCTAAATCTTTGTTTACAATTCTTTGCTTTCTTGCCAAGAAGTGTATTTTGCTACAATGGATTTCACCACATCCCCCCACAGTAAACATGTGGCTCACGCAGATATCTGTCATTCTTCCTTTAGAAAAACTGACCCACGATCTTAATCACAAATCAGATGTATTTCTGACATTATGGGGTCCTCTTGAGTCTTTCCTGCTTGGTTCCTAGGATTTTAGTATTTAATTATGTTGTATAGCTCTATTTGTTCTTGTTGTTTTTTATTTATATTTTTATTATTTTTTATTATTATTATGATTATTTTTTTATTATTGCTGTTCCTCATCTATTTTGATGGCTGTAAGGTGATATCGACTGGAGGAAGAGTCTGAGACCTTAAGTCTTGTTTATGTGGAGTATCTTGTTGTAGTTCTATTTTTGTATGTGGGTATGTGTATGTGTGTGTGTGTGTGTGTATGTAGACAGCACAGGGTTTTTCTTTTTTGTGTATGTGTGTTGTAAATAATTGAAAATTAATAAAAAAAATTTAAAAAAAAAAAAAAAAAAGAATAGGAATGCTCTCCCATTCATGTCTAATACAGGCCTCTAATGCCCTTATCCACAGGGCTGGTTCCTCTAGGGTCCCATTGTGGCTTGTTCGGGCCGGTTCCTGTGGGACCGGTTTATTTCTGTATCCACAGCGCCCATTAGGACCCCTTTAGTGGGCGGGTAGTTCTCCTGTAGTGGGCGGATCATTAATATCAACGCACCTTGCCAGCTGGTGGCGCTAGTGATACATTAAGCTCTTTACTAACCACCACTAACACGCATTAGAAGAAGAAGAGTTGGAAAAGAACACACAACCAAAATGGATGATCTTGTTTCTTTTTTGAACATTCTGCTTTGCCTGTGGCTTTTTCAGTAACATATATATCTATATATGTGTGTGTGTATATATATACAGAATATATAATATAAATACAGTATATATAATATATATACATATATATATATATATATATATATATATATACATATACAGGTGGTCCCCGACTTATGAGCGAGTTCCGTTCCTCCGACTATCTCGTAACATGAAAATCTCGTAAGTCCGTACAGACCTTTATATAACACAGGAGCCGACACTGAACACGTACATGTAGGTAATGAAGTTACCAAGCGCTTCGGCTATCCTAACACAAACTATAATAAAAAAAATTAAAAAACAGTGCTTTACAGGTACAGTACAAAACAGATAAATAAAAATATAATTTCTTACTTTGAGCTGATCAAGCTTGTCTCGTCTGTTAGCATATCCGAGCACGTCGGCGGTCCAAACTGTTTAGAGGAAGGACTGTTAGCTTGTTAAGTCCATACATTTGAAGCCATAAAAACAGTTTACTTTAATAAACTTACCGAAAGCGGTTTCTCTGCGGTGTTCTCCATCCAAACAAGCTGCCCACGTTAGCTGTTGTTAGCCACCGCCATTAGGCCTGCACTCATTAGCTCCGTGCTAACGAGTCCATCCATCCAAAAAAGGCTGTCGGAGCTGCTTCTCCACGTTAGCTGAATGTCCATCCGACATCTTAGGCTGCTAGGCGGACATCGAGGCGAGCTCCCGGCCGCCGGTTGGGTTTGGTTCTGGTGGTGTCAGCTTAGCATTTAGCCTAGCCTTAGCTTAGCCGATGAGCTAATGTTGTCGCGCAGCTCTTTTTGGGAGCGATCGCGGAGGATCGCGGCTGTTGCTCCAGACCAGACACATCCACAAAGTTCACGGAGTGTTTCCAGCTCATTTATCCGTATAAGGCAACCTCTGATCAGACGCACGGTGCTCCAAAGCCAGCTCCCGGAATGTCGGCCAGCTCCCGGAATGTGGCTTGGTAGCTCCGCTCGTTGCATGTCAGGCGGCGGGGCAGTGGGAGCAATCGCTCCGCGATCGCGGCTACTTCTCCAGGCCAGACACATCCACAAAGTTCACTGAGTGTTTCAAGCTAATTTATCCGTATGAGGCAACCTCTGATCGGATGCATGATCCTCCAAAACCAGCTCCCGGGCGCAGATGGCCCCTTTCGCCAGCATGTCGGCTTGGTGTCACCGCCCGCTTTGGTCCGCTCGTTATATGTCAGGCGGGGGAATTTGGGAGCGATCGCTAATACAGTACAGAGTACACTAAAATTTGAAATAAAACATAAAAATAACAATTATACTTTATTTATAAAGCCATTTAAAACAACCACAGCTGCAACAAAGTGCTGTAAACATGAAATTAAGAACATTTAAACACACAAAAAAAAAAAGCATTTTTTTCCCCCATATTTTTATTAATTATGATAATGTCGTAAATCGGGAACCTCGTAGGTCAGGGCGCTCGTAAATCGGGGACCACCTTTATACATACATATATACACATATACATCCATCCATCCATTTTCGTCCGCTTATCCGGGGTCGGGTCGCGGGGGTAGCAGTCTAATGGTGCATTCAGACCTAACAGCGTTTCAACGGCAGGAGTGTCCAGTTTACATGCAAAGTCAATGGGGGACGCGCTTCCAGCCGCGTCTTGGCATTGGGCGTCACGTCGCATGCGTGTTGAGCGTGCTGGAAAGCGTTTTCCGTGCACGTGAACTGGCTTCAGCCTCCAAACCATGCATTCACCATGCTGAAGATTTCGCCATTCAAACTTTCAAACGCCGCTCAACCCTACCTGATTGGTTGGTGGGTCAAGCAATCAGGGAGAGTCGGGGGGAGGAGGGGGATAGTCCGCTATGTGACGCGGAAACGAGGGGACGGTTATTGCGCAACTGTGTGACGTATTGTTTGTGGGACACTGAAAAAACCCGCGGAGTCATGGACTATGGAAGAGAAAGTCATTGTAGCTGTGTGTTTGCGACAAGTCCTTCACGACCAGTCAAGTCTGCTCTACTGAGACAGAAATAAAAAGCTCCTCACCTGGCGGAGTGCAGTGAGGACTCGGTATACCGGTAAGCTCCTCCCACACACCCCGCAGCAGTTTCGCGTTCTGGCGTTTTGGTCTGGACACCAAGTGCGTCCACTTGCGTGCGTGACGAGCTTTTTGGAAGTTGAAACGCTGTTCGGTCTGGACGTACCATCAGTAGGGAGTCCCAGACTTCCCTCTCCCCAGCCACTTGGAGCAGCTCCTCTAGGGGAATCCCAAGGCGTTCCCAGGCCAGCCGAGAAACATAGTCCCTCCAGCGTGTCCTGGGTCTTCCTCTGGGTCTCCTCCCGGTGGGACATGCCCGGAACACCTCACCAGGGAGGCGTCCAGGAGGCATCCTAACCAGATGCCCGAGCCACCTCAACTGGCTCCTCTCGATGTGGAGAAGCAGCGGCTCTACTCCGAGTCCCTCCCGGATGACTGAGCTTCTCACCCTATCTCTAAGGGAGAGTCCAGACACCCTGCGGAGAAAACTCATTTCAGCCGCTTGTATCCGAGATCTCGTTCTTTCGGTCACAACCCAAAGCTCATGACCATAGATGAGGGTGGGAACGTAGATCGATCGGTAAATTGAGAGCTTTGCCTTTCGACTCAGCTCTCTCTTCACCACGACAGACCGGTACAGCGCCCGCTTCACTGCGGATGCTGCACCTATCCGCCTATCGATCTCACGCTCCAGTTTTCCCTCATTCGTGAACAAGACCCCGAGATACTTAAACTCCTCCACTTGGGGCAGGACCTCCTCCCCGACCCGGAGAGGGCATGCTACCCTTTTCCGGCTCAAGACCATGGCCTCGGATTTGGAGGAACTGATCCTCATCCCGGCCACATCACACTCGGCTGCAAACCGCTCCAGCGAAAGCTGTAGATCACGATCTGATGAAGCCAATAGGACCATATCATCTGCAAAAAACAGAGAAGCGATTCTAAGGCCACCAAAACGGATCCTCTCAACACCTTGGCTGCGCCTAGAAATTCTGTCCATAAAAGTTATGAACAGAATCGGTGACAAAGGGCAACCTTGGCGGAGTCCAACTCTCACTGGAAACGAGCCTGACTTACTGCCGGCAATGCGGACCAAGCTCTGACACCGGTCGTACAGGGACCTAACAGCCCATATCAATGGGCCTGGTACCCCATACTCCCGGAGTACCCCCCACAGAACCCCCCGAGGGACGCGGTCGAATGCCTTTTCCAAGTCCACAAAGCACATGTAAACTGGTTGGGCAAACTCCCACGCGCCCTCCAGGACCCTGCTGAGGGTGTAGAGCTGGTCCAGTGTTCCACGACCAGCACGAAAACCACACTGCTCCTCCTGAATCCGAGGTTCGACTATCCGACGGACTAGGGGTGGGCGATATTGCCAAAAAATGATATCACGATATATATTTTTTAAATACCCCGATAACGATATCACAGACGATATTTCACATTTTCTCCTTTTATTGAATCAACCAAACAAATGTGTAATTTCAAAATGACTTTTCATAAACAGTCACCAGAATACAAAAAAATATATTCATATTTAACAAGCAAAAATATATATACGCACCAGCCGCCACTGACACGTACGTGTGCGGTAATGACTATTCTAACACTTTAACACATTTTAAAAGAGCATACAGTAAATAAAAAAATAATTTCTTACTTTGAGCGGCAGCTTCTGTCATCAGTTTGCCTGTTAGCTCCAGCTGTTAGCACCGCTGCGTTACGTCTGAGCGTCGCAGCTTTCTGTAGCACCACTCAGTTTAAACCCTTTACAGGAAGGACTGTTAGTATCCTAACTTCATACAGTTGGAGACAGAAAAAGTTTTAATAACTTACCGACGCCGCAGTCTGTGCGCGCTACCTTCAGCTGCATGTGTTAGCATTTAGCCCCCCTGAATCCGCAGCTCCGGGCAGTCCGGTTTAGCTGCACCTCCTAAAAGGTTGTCGGCTTTATTATTCCAAGTTAGCTCGTTGTCCCCCGATGTCTTCGGCTTCCAGTCCGACATCGAGGCGAGCTCCAGGGACCTCTGATCGCACAAAGCCGGCTGCCCGGTGAAGCTACGAGGATGCAGCTATGAGGCTAATGTTAGCTCGTTCCTCCTCCTCGGGTCCGGCTGCTGTCTGCTGCTTCACGCGGTACACAGTGTCGTTTTGCTTCGCCATCGTTCCTCCACAAAACCACCGTTATCGCAACAAAGCAGGTTAGACGCAGTCAAATGACGTCATCATAGGATGCCGCAATATAATTTTTTTCACCGGTGTCAAAAAATCCACCGGTATTATCGTAAACGAGACGATATGGCCCACTCCTACGACGGACCCTCCTCTCAAGAACCCCTGAATAGACCTTACCAGGGAGGCTTAAGAGTGTGATCCCCCTATAGTTGGAACACACCCTACAGTCCCCCTTTTTGAATAGGGGAACCACCACCCCAGTCTGCCAATCCAAGGGAACTGCCCCCGATGTCCACGCGATATTGCAGAGTCGCGTAAGCCAACACAACCCCACAACATCCAGAGCCCTAAGGAACTCGGGGCGAATATCATCCACCCCCGGAGCCCTGCCACCGCGTAGCTTTTTAACCACCTCGGCGACCTTAGCACCAGAGATTGGAGAGCCCGAGCCAAAGTCCCCAGGCTCCGCTTCCTCAGTGGAAGACGTGCCAGTAGGATTGAGGAGGTCTTCGAAGTACTCCGTTCACCGACTCACAACATCCCGGGTTGAGACATGCACATATACATACATGCATATATGTGTGTATATATATATGTGTGTGTATACAGGTAGTCCTCGACTTATGAGCACATCGACATACGAGGTTCCGGACTTATGAATATGCATCTCATAAAAATAAAAATCTTTTTTTTTTTACATTTTTTTAAATGAATACATGTACAGTACTGTACAGTCACCAAGCACTTAGCCTATCCTAACACAGTTTTTAAAGATGGAGTGAGTTGAATTGTTTCCCTTTCACATAAAGTGAAAGTAGCTCCCTTTATGTGAATGGAGCCTGCTGGGGAGGAGGGAGACAATTCACTCCTTAACTGTGTTAGGATAGGCTAAGTGCTTGGTGACTGTACAGTATTGTACATTTATCTACAGTATTTATAAATAAATAAATAAAAAATAAAAAATATATATTTTTAATAAATAGTTAAATGTACAGTACTGTACAGTCACCAAGCACTTAGCTTATCCTAACACAGTTTTTAAAGATGAAGGAGTGAGTTGAATTGTCTCCCTCCTCCCTGCAGGCTCCATTCCCATAAAGGGATATATATGCATTTATGTATATATGTATGTGTACATATATATGTGTGTATATATATATATATGTATACACATATATGTGTGTATATATATACAGATAGTCCCCGACTTACGAGCGAGTTCCGTACCTACGGGCCGCTCGTATGTCGAAAATTCGTAAGTTGGATCACAATTTTTTTTTAAGACCGCGTAAAGTAAAATTAAATGTGTGTTTTGAGTTTGTCACACGGCAGAAATGTGTTATTAATCACCCATATAAATCTGACTGATTAAAAACATTGTTTACCTTATAAAATTAAGTCTCAAAAATAAGGAAAAAACATAATTGTGCCCTGGTCTGAAACGCTGGGGGCGTGTCAGCGCGTGGGCGTGGTTTCAGCGCAGTGTGTGGAGAGGCAGACGGGTGAAG
Organism: Garcialebias charrua; assembly: GCA_038048925.1. Lineage (NCBI taxonomy): Eukaryota > Metazoa > Chordata > Actinopteri > Cyprinodontiformes > Rivulidae > Garcialebias > Garcialebias charrua. The sequence continues at coordinate 32,164 of JBBPBX010006422.1, read as the reverse complement.
CAGAGAACCACCTGCTCCGTTTTTATCTGAGTTCTGGCTGTAACAGCAGCACCTTTTTCCAAGAGTTACGCTGTTTTTAGTGCACAAACAACTCTGGTTTTGTTTTTAAAGTTGAGGACACAACTATACTTCATAACTCCGCTGTTATGTGTTTGGAGCCAAGATGGTCTAGTGGCAGGGCTTTTGACTACGGATCCGAAGGTCGCGGGTTCGCGCCCCGGCCACTACCCAGCTTGGGGTGTCTATGAGTGCACACCTATTTCTCCAGCTCCCCGGGCGCTTTCGGGCTGCTCACTGCACCACCTGGTAGGTGGTTGGGTTAAATGCAGAGACGAATTTCGTCTGTGTATGGGAACATATGCAGATGACAGGAATAGACATTATTATTATTATTATTATTTAATAATAAGCGCTATTTTAGAAGATGAGCGGACTCTCTGCACCCGGTCCGACCCGGTCACATCGCATGCGGGGTCTGTGTTGGTGATTAAAATAAAGAGTAATCACGTTGATAACTAAGTATGCAATGGACCTGTCGCATTTTCTTAGCAAAAAAGGAGCTTGTGAAGTTGTAGGGCACAGGCTTAGCAATAAAAAATAGAAGAAAAAAGAAAGAAGCTGCGATTCGCGAGTGAACGGCTCCACGGAGGCGAAGAACAATTTATATGGCTGGAGCTGCAGGGGGCGGGGCTATACTTAAGAAGACCGCGTGACGAAACGCGGTCACATTTAAAACACGCCTAAAAAATCCTGAAACAGACATATCTTTATACACAGTTTCATCTATAACTCCAAAATTAATTTAGCTACAATTTTGAAACTTTTTACTCATTTACAACATTACAATTATGACATTTATAATGTGTATTGAAGAAAAATTTGAAATTTACTTTACATAAATGAATACATGTACAGTACTGTACAGTAACCAAGCACTTAGCCTATCCTACCACAGTTTTTAAAGATAATAAACTTTATTTGTATAGCACCTTCCTACAATGCCTTGCATTGACCAAGGTGCTTAACAGGATAAAAAGATTAATAAACTGGAACAATAAAACAGTGAAAATGGAATTAAAAACAACAGCAATAAAAGAAGGCAATGGAAATAAAAAAATGCTACATACTAAAATGCCAAAAATAATAAAAGTTACACACTGAAAGCTTTTCTGAACAAGTGGGTCTTCAGTCGGGTTTTGAACAGAGTCAGATCAGAGGTGGCACACAGCTCAAGGGGGAGACTGTTCCAGGCTTAAAAAAAGGACCGGTCTCCCCATTGTTTGTACCTTGAGTGAGGCACCTCCAGCAGGTGTTGACTGGCAGATCGTAAAGCTCTGCTGGGCTGATGGACTTTCAAAAGTTCTGAGATGTACAGAGGTGCAAGTCCATTCAGAGCTTTGAAGACAAACAGCAACAGTTTGAACTGGATCCTGAACTGAACCGGGAGCCAGTGTAAAGAGGACAGGACAGGAGTGATGTGTTCATATTTGTGTGTGTTGGTCAAAAAGCGGGCGGCAGAATTCTGTACAAGCTGTAAACGGGAGATGGAGGATTGATTAATACCAACATACAAAGCATTACAATAATCAAGTCTGGAGGTCACAAAGGCATGGATGGCCTTCTCCAGATCACCACGGCTGAGAAATGACTTGACTTTAGAGAGCAGACGGAGCTGGAAAAAGCTGGTCTTGACAACAGAACTGATCTGTTTATCAAACTTTAAGTTGGAGTCAAGCTGCACTCCAAGATTTCTGACCACCGGGTTGAAGTGGGGGAGGGGAAAACCAACACTGGGACTGGGAAGGATGTTGCTGGTGTCATCGGGTGCACCAAACAAAATGCATTCAGTTTTATCTGTGTTTAGGTGGAGGAAGTTTTGAGGGAGCCAAGCCACTTGAACCACTCAAGCACAAAGATGGAGTGAGTTGAATTGTCTCCCTTTCACATAAAGGGAGCTAGCTCCCTTCATGGGAATGGAGCCTGCAGGGAGGAGGGAGACAATTCAACTCACTCCTTCATCTTTAAAAACTGTGTTAGGATAGGCTAAGTGCTTGGCGACTGTACAGTACTGTACATTTATCTATTTATTTTAAAAATTGTTAAATAAATATGATACAGGTAGTCCCCGATTTACGAGCGAGATCCGTTACAACGAGGCGCTCGTAAACCGGAAATCTCGTAATTTGGAACGGCCGCCACGCTTCTCGTAAGTCCGGAATTTCGCTCGTAAATTGGAACGGTTTTGCTAGCGCGACTACGAACACTCGTTTTTCATCGAAAAACTGCTTATGAGTGCATAAAAATGATCGGAAACGTGTGTCCACATGTTTAGCTAACGAACTGTGGTGAAAAAACACAGGAAAACTCAGTATTTTTTGCGTTTTTTCCAATAATTCGCCAGCTCGTAAGTCCGGAACCTCGTAGATCAGATCGCTCGTAAATCGGGGACTACCTGTAGATAAATGTACAATACTGTACAGTAACCAAGCACTTAGCCTATCCTAACACAGTTAAGGAGTGAATTGTCTCCCTCCTCCTCAGCAGGCTCCATTCACATAAAGGGAGCTACTTTCACGTTATGTGAAAAGGAGACAATTCAACTCACTCTTTCATCTTTAAAAACTGTGTTAGGATAGGCTAAGTGCTTGGTGACTGTACAGTACTGTACATGTATTCATTTATTTAAAAAAAAACTTTTTTTTAATGAGATGCATATTCCTAAGTTCGGAACCTCGTATGTTGATGTGCTCGTAAGTCGAGGACTACCTGTATACACATACTTATGTGTGTATATATACACACATATATACTGTATACTGTATATATATATATATATATATATATATTTTT
>JBBPBX010006422.1:0-27960 GCA_038048925.1 Garcialebias charrua | reverse complement strand
TATATATACTATATATATATATATATATATATTATATATATATACAGTATACTATATATATATATACACACACATTGATGATGATGGTGGAGTACACTACTCTGGACAAAACTGAAAGTTGGCATGTGCCCTAAAAAATTCGGTGCCCCTCCGTTGTCCCAGTTGATCAACAAGTGTGTTTCAAACTAAAACATTTGTAATATAAACTTAACAATATGTACAGTAATCAATCATTTCCAATCAAAATATCAAAGCAACTTTATTTGAAAACTGTAAATGCTACACGTCAATACAATTGTAACAGTTTAAAAAAATGAAAGACTGGTATTATTTGTAGAAACAGAAAAACATATTACTAAATCTGCAGTTATGTATGAAATATAATCTTAAAATATCATTACTGGAATCTTAACCATGTGTTTAATCCTGTGTTAGTTTGACTGCTGACCTGTAGAACATTTCTATATTTTTCACTGTTTCTGTAAAGAACTCACCATCAGACACAATCATCTGAATAAAGTCATCTGACCCAGACTACATCATGAACTCACAGTACTCCTGCTGTTGTCCACGTTTTATCACTCTCAGCAGTTCCCAGTTAGATTAAACTGCTCCAAGACTGAGGCCATACTGATTGGCACCCCTCACCAGGTACAAACATCAACTATAACAACAATTTCCTTTTCTGGACAAGACATCCCCCTCTCCACCTCTGTTACAAATCTTGGAATAAAAATGGACTCTCATCTTACTTTTGAAAATCACATTAAGCATCTGTTTAAAACAGACATTTAAAACAGGGTGGAGGAAGTGGACGCGGGCACACCTTGGCTGCCGCTGCTCCTCGTACTTTTTGCTTTTTGAAGCCTTTTTTATTACTTTCTGCTGTTTTTTTCACCGAGCCTTGTTGGACATTTCTACCTTTCTTTGAACCTTTCTACCTTTCTTGAACGCAGAGTGCGGCAGGCGTTGAGCCTGTGTACAGCACCTGTGTGGACATTTCTACCTTTCTTTGAACCTTTCTACCTTTCTTGAACGCAGAGTGCGGCAGGCGTTGAGCCTGTGTACAGCACCTGTGTGGACGGACGCGGACATTTCTACCTTTCTGTGATTAAGTTTTGTGTTTTAGTTAGTTAGTTTTAGAGCAACTGTCTTTTCTGACTGCGTTGTGGATCTGCAAACATTATAAGTTGCCGGTCAAAGCAGATGACCGCTTGTCCTGAGCCTGGGTCTGCTAGAGGTTTCTTCCTTCTAAAAGGGAGTTTTTCCTTTCCACTGATGCCATTGTGCTTGCTCAGGATGGGAGACCATGGCGAAGCCAAGATTTGACTTGTTTGCTGGATTCATTAGATAGCAAACTTTACTAGTCAAACCGGAATTTTAATAGTAGGAGCTGCTAGCTCCCGCTAGCTTCAACACGAATTTAGCTTCGAGAACCACGTAGCTGCACTTATTGTTCGCTTACCTGCTGCCTCTCTCAACTTCCTGTGTCCTTTGGACTGTTCTGGACTCTCTCCTGTACTCCTTCAAGGTAATGCTCGTTCGAGTTACATCTCTCTGCTTCTTGTATATCTTTTTCGGAGCCGTGGGCCTGCTGCTAGCGGCTAGCTCTGTGCTAGCCTCCACCGGCTCGTGGATGTTGACGTATTCCGCTTCGCAGTTGTTTGAACTTAACAACTGCTCCATTCCTCTTTCTATTTCCACCATCAAACAACTGGGACTTCTGCGTAGACCTCGTTACATCCATAGAAGCTCTCGAAGGAAAACCGTTTATTCTCAAGCGAACTCGGATTCGATTAGTGCTGCCTGGGCTGAAAGACGTGTCGCACCTCGATGGCGTCATCAGAACGCTGCGTCTGTAGGCCTTTGTAGTCCACTGCGCACGAAGTGGCGAGGAAAACGTGGAGTGGACTTCAGTCTGCTTAAACCGGTTCAAAAAGCTCCTATTCCAACTGGTATTAAATTAGAACTTTTCAATGTGCAGTCACTATCCAACAAGTCATGTTTAATTCATGATCACATTCTGGAGAAGAACTTGGACCTCATGTGTCTTACAGAGACGTGGCACCAACCAGAGGTGTTCAGTTCTCTGAATGAGGCGTGTCCCTCTGGATACAGTTATCTGCAGAGAGCCCGCAGCACTGGCCGCGGTGGTGGTCTGGCGGTAATTTATCGCAGTAATTTAAAATTGTCTCATCTGTCTTCTCAGAACTTTTCTTCTTTTGAATGTCTGGCTTTCAGCTTCAAAGCCCCACTCCTGATGAATGTTATATTAATTTATAGACCTCCCAAACCGCATGTTTCATTTAACTCAGAGATGCATGACCTCCTCACTTTTTTCTGCACCTCCCCTGTGAAGACTATTTTTCTTGGCGACTTAAATATCCACGTGGACAATTCTTCTTCACCTCTGGCAACAGATTTTAAGTCTCTTCTGGACTCTCTTAATCTCACTCAACATGTTGACGCCCCTACGCACAGCAGGGGGCATACTCTGGATTTGGTGATTACAGACACTGTACTCATCAATAACTTATCTGTATATGACCTGGGTGTCTCAGATCACAGGGTCATCTCCCTGGAAGTGCCTTCATCTTCGCCTGCTTCAAACCCAAAACGACCCATCCAGTTCCGTGACCTTAAAAACATTTCCCTTGATGTTCTGTCTGCTGATCTTCACACCCTGACCGCTGTCAATCATCCTTCTGCAGATGACTCTGTGGATTACTACAACCAATCTCTTCGGGAGCTCCTGGACCTACACGCCCCCTTGAAGACAAGACTGGTGTCTTTCTCGCGTTCAGCCCCTTGGTACACTGATGAGCTGCGCAAGATGAAGGCAACTGGCCGTGCTATTGAGAGACGTGTAAAATCATCTGGTCTCTCTGTGCATAAGCAGGCATATAAAGAACATCAGAAAGCGTACGCCTTTTCTTTAAAAGAAGCACGCTCCAAATATTATTCTAACATCATCAACACCTGCCCTGGAAACTCTAAACAGCTCTTCTCCACAATCACTCGTCTGCTTAATCCCATTAAGCAAACTCTTGAGGACTCTGCTCAAAAATGCGACCTGTTTCTTTCATCTTTTAAAACCAAAGTTGACACTATCAGATCTCAGCTCCACAACCTCCCCGTTCTCAGTGTGCCACCCACCCGTCTGCATTCTGGGACCCTAAACAGCTTTGACGAAGTTGTTCAGAGTGAGGTGGAGGCCATCATCAAGAAAATGAAGCCTTCATCCTGCGCCCTGGATCCTTTCCCCTCGTCTCTCATAAAAACCAATCATTCTGCAATAGGCCCACTTATCACTCAAATAATAAATCAGTCTCTACAATCTGGTCATGTTCCACTGCCTCTAAAAACCGCCATCATTAGGCCTCTTCTGAAAAAATCTAATTTGGATCCCGACATTTTTTCTAATTACCGCCCAATTTCACACCTCCCTTTTCTGTCTAAAGTGCTGGAAAAAGCTGTTGCTGCTCAGCTGCAGGATCACCTACAACAACACTCCCTGTATGAGAAGTTCCAGTCTGGATTCAGGGCAGCTCACAGTACAGAGACTGCATTGCTGAGAGTTACCAATGATGTCCTCTTGGCTGCTGACACTGGCTCTCCCTCCATCCTTGTCCTCCTTGACCTCACTGCAGCCTTCGACACTGTGGACCAGGGGTCCCCAAACTTTTTCCTGTGAGGGCCACATAACTTTTCCCTTCTCTGGTGGGGGGCCGGAGTCAGTTTTTTAACAGGAAAAAACGTGACGATTGCAGGAGTGCCTAAATGTAAAAATGTACGGTATTGTTTTCCAGAAAGCACAATCAAATAACCCTTTCTGGGTTCTTTACAGAAAAAAATCCAGGAAATAAAGTTTAATAAACACTATTTATTAAATAAATAATAACCAAATAACCCTCTCTGGGTTCTGAATAAATTTTTCTCTTACGTAATCTTTTCGTCATTGTTCCGTTCTGTCTTTGAGAGGGGCGGGTTTAGGATTTTTTTTCTGGGGGTTGCCAGATAAGGGTACAGACCAGACCACAGAAGGGTGGAACAGAATGTCACGTTTTGGATGTGTCAGCGTTTTTCCCAAAACGCTGACACAATAAATTAAATGTGGAACAATAGTTCAAAATAGTTCATAACTAAGGAACATTTTATTGCAAAAATCCAACTTTATTATCAAATTCATTCATTCAACCTTTATTTAGTCAGGTAAATCTTTTGAACCTCATGGGCTCATTTACGAAAGCGACCTGCTAAAACTAAAGAACAATGAACAGCAGTGGTAGAATTTCCTTAAACAATAAACAAACAAACAATAAACAATAGAAAACAAAAGAGATAATTTTTTTTTTTTTTAACAAAGTATCAAAAAACTAGCAAAACATTATAAGGTAGACGTATAAAATCAAAGACAGGAACAGGACAGGAACAGGAATACAAATACAAATACACATGAAAAAAAATCTAAATGCTCTCTGGTATTGTTCTGGGCGCCGGACCAAATGTGGAGGAGGGCCGGATCCGGCCCCCGGGCCGTAGTTTGGGGACCACTGCTGTGGACCATAGTATCCTCCTCCACCGTCTTCATGTGGAGGTCGGTCTCTGCGACACCGTCCTGGACTGGTTCAAATCTTTCCTCTCCAACAGGCTGGAATGTGTTAGTCTTGGCAACGCCACGTCCCAGACAGTCTGTGTCTCCTGTGGTGTCCCTCAGGGGTCGGTTCTGGGGCCCCTGCTGTTTTCCCTTTACATGCTGCCTTTAGGTCAAATTATTAATCAGTTCAACATTTCTTTTCACTGTTATGCCGACGATACACAGCTTTACATCAGGACTGGAGCATCCTCATCTTCCACCTTGTCATCTCCATCTTCACTCACTGCCCTCTCTGCCTGCCTGGAGGCAATTAGGGCATGGATGAATCAGAACTTTCTTCAATTAAACTGCTCCAAGACTGAGGCCATACTGATTGGCACCCCTCACCAGGTACAAACATCTCCTATAACAAGACTTTCCTTTTCTGGACAAGACATCCCCCTCTCCACCTCTGTTACTAATCTTGGAATAAAAATGGACTCCAATCTTACATTTGAAAATCACATTAAGCTTCTGTTTAAAACTTGCTTCTTCCATCTTCGAAACATCTCCAGACTTCGCCCATCCCTAACTTTTTCCGATGCTGAGAAGCTCGTCCATGCTTTTGTCTCCTCCAGGCTCGACTACTGCAACTCCCTGTTTATTGGAATCCCTGGCAAAAACCTTCAGAAACTTCAATATATTCAAAACAGTGCAGCAAGGATCTTGTTGAGAGTTCGTAAATTTGAACATATTACGCCCATTCTCCATAACCTTCATTGGCTTCCTGTCGCCTACAGAATTCAGTACAAAACTGCTCTCATCACACATCAATGCTTACACGGAACTTCACCAGATTATCTGAAGGATATTCTTATTCCATACTCATCCACCCGTTCGCTGCGGTCACAGAACAGTAATCTCCTTCACATTCCGAGAACCAAATTAAGGACCATGGGTGACCGGGCTTTCAGTGTGGCTGCCCCCCGCCTGTGGAACTCTCTTCCTGACTGTCTGAGAGCCCCACAGTCTGTGGTTGACTTTAAGAGCGGCTTGAAGACCTTTCTTTTCAACCGAGCATACTCTACCTCCTCATGATTCTACTTTTGATCTTAGCTGATACTGTTATTGATTTTAATTGTTTTATTATTTGTTTTATTGACATTTAATTCTGTTGCACCTTGTAGCACTTTGAGATTTTCATTAATGAAAAGTGCGTTATAAATTGAATTCATTATTATTATTATTATTAAAACCTGCTTCTTCCATTTTCGTAACATCTCCAGACTTCGCCCATCTCTAACTTTTTCTGATGCTGAGAAGCTCGTCCATGCTTTTGTCTCCTCCAGGCTCGACTACTGCAACTCCCTGTTCATTGGAATCACTGGCAAAAACCTTCAGAAGCTTCAATATATTCAAAACAGTGCAGCAAGGATTTTATTGAGAGCTCGTAAATTTGAACATATTACACCCATTCTCCATAACCTCCATTGGCTTCCTGTCACCTACAGAATTCAGTACAAAACTGCTCTCATTACACATCAATGCTTAAACGGAACTTCACCAGATTATCTAAAGGACATTCTTGCACCATATTCTTCCACCCGGTCTCTACGATCACAGAACAGTAATCTCCTTGACCTTCCACAAACCAAATTAAGGACCATGGGTGACCGGGCATTCTGTGTGGCTGCCCCCCGCCTATGGAACTCCCTCCCTGACTACCTGAGAGCTCCACAGTCACTGGTTAACTTTAAACAAGGCTTAAAGACCTTTCTTTTTAAGCAAGCCTACTCTGCCTCCACAAGGTTTTATCTTTGATCTTAGTTGACATTATCATTGTTCTCAGTTGATTTTATTATCGATTTTTGTTGTTTTATCATTGATTTTACTTGATTTTATCACTTGTTTTTATTTTATCTTTGATTTTAGTTACACTTTGTAGCACTTTGAGAATTTTGTTAATGAAAAGTGCGTTATAAATTAAATTCATTATTATTATTATTATTATTTGTTACCATTTTTGAAAAGAGGAACCACCTTGGCTATTTTCATTCTGTTTGGAAATACTCCAGATAAAAATGACAATTGACAAATACAGTATATGTAAATGGCTCAATAACATAACTTATTATTTCTTTTACAACCAACAGGTCCATATCTTCACAGTCATTTGATCTTTTATCAGTAAAAACTACCATCATTATTTCATCTTTGTCGGTCTCCCTTAGAAACATGCTATTTACACCACATTTAATTAAATGACTCACATTTGTATCCACTTTTGGTATTTTTGCTGCAAGGTTGGATCCAACATTCACAAAATAATTGTTAAACCCATTTACAATTTAATTTTCATCCTGGATTTCCACATTATTTTCAACAAAATATTTTTTGTTCATGTTTTCAGTGTTCCCTGCAGATGTTCAGCAGATGGTGCTGTTTAAAGAAGCAGCTCTTGAAGTACAGACGCTTGGTGTGGACCAAAAGGATCCAGACATCCTCAACATAAAGGAGGAAGAGGAGCAACTGTGGACCAGTCAAGAGGGAGAGCAGTGTTGTGTGAAAAAGGAGACTGATGACACTGGGTTTGCATTCACTGCTGTTCCTTTGAAGAGCGAGGAAGATGAAAAGAAACCTCTGTTTTTACAGCTTCATCAGCACCAAGTAAAAGAGGAAGATCTTCCAACCAGCAGTTCAGCTGACCAGATGAAAACAGCAACTGCTGGAGAGGACTATGGAGGAGCAGAGACTACCAGGAACCCAGATTTAGATACTTATGGAGATGATTGGAGCTCTTCAGAGACTGAAGTCAGTGAGGAATCTGAGGATGATGATGATGATGATGACGATGGACATGACTCTGACTCTCAGCTAAAAGACTTATCAGACTCTGGATCAGAACATAAAGACAGTGACAAAGACTGGAAGGAGAGCAGAGCTCCTGAGTCAGACGTACACACTGTCAAGAAGTCTTGCAGCTTCACTGAGCATGGGAAACAATTTCACAAGACAAGTCAGTCAGTGATGTCTTCAAGTTGTTTGGTTATCAAGGAATGTGTTGAAGTGAAGAAAACTGGAGGCTCAGTCAAGAAAAAACAGTCAAAACAGAACTCGTTTAGTTGTGAAGACTGTGGAAAAAGATTTAACGAAAAGGGTAATCTAAAAACACACATGATAGTTCACACAGGACAGAAAGCATTTACTTGTGATCTTTGTGGAAAAAGGTTTGGACAGAAGTCAAATTTAAACACACACATGATAGTCCACACAGGACAGAAAGCATTTGCTTGTGATCTTTGTGGACAAAGGTTTGGACTGAAGTCAAATTTAAACACACACATGATAGTCCACACAGGACAGAAAGCATTTGCTTGTGATCTTTGTGGACAAAGGTTTGGACTGAAGTCAAATTTAAACACACACATGATAGTCCACACAGGACAGAAAGCATTTGCTTGTGATCTTTGTGGACAAAGGTTTGGACGGAAGTCAAATTTAAACACACACATGATAGTCCACACAGGACAGAAAGCATTTGCTTGTGATCTTTGTGGACAAAGGTTTGGACGGAAGTCAAATTTAAACACACACATGATTGTCCACACAGGACAGAAAGCATTTGCTTGTGATCTTTGTGGACAAAGGTTTGGACAGAAGTCAAGTTTAAACACACACATGATTGTCCACACAGGACAGAAAGCATTTGCTTGTGATCGTTGTGGACAAAGGTTTGGACTGAAGTCAAGTTTAAACAAACACATGGTAGTCCACACGGGACAGAAACCATTTGCTTGTGATCTTTGTGGACAAAGGTTTGGACTGAAGTCAAGTTTAAACAAACACATGATAGTCCACACGGGACAGAAAGCATTTGCTTGTGATCTTTGTGGCCAAAGGTTTGGACGGAAGTCAAATTTAAACAAACACAGGATTGTCCACACAGGACAGAAAGCATTTGCTTGTGATCTTTGTGGACAAAGGTTTGGACAGAAGTCAAATTTAAACACACACATGATTGTCCACACAGGACAGAAAGCATTTGCTTGTGATCTTTGTGGACAAAGGTTTGGACAGAAGTCAAGTTTAAACACACACATGATTGTCCACACAGGACAGAAAGCATTTGCTTGTGATCGTTGTGGACAAAGGTTTGGACTGAAGTCAAGTTTAAACAAACACATGGTAGTCCACACGGGACAGAAAGCATTTGCTTGTGATCTTTGTGGACAAAGGTTTGGACTGAAGTCAAGTTTAAACAAACACATGGTAGTCCACACGGGACAGAAAGCATTTGCTTGTGATCTTTGTGGACAAAGGTTTGGACGGAAGTCAAATTTAAACAAACACATGATTGTCCACACAGGACAGAAAGCATTTGCTTGTGATCTTTGTGGACAAAGGTTTGGACAGAAGTCAAATTTAAACACACACATGATTGTCCACACAGGACAGAAAGCATTTGCTTGTGATCTTTGTGGACAAAGGTTTGGACAGAAGTCAAGTTTAAACACACACATGATTGTCCACACAGGACAGAAAGCATTTGCTTGTGATCGTTGTGGACAAAGGTTTGGACTGAAGTCAAGTTTAAACAAACACATGGTAGTCCACACGGGACAGAAACCATTTGCTTGTGATCTTTGTGGACAAAGGTTTGGACTGAAGTCAAGTTTAAACAAACACATGGTAGTCCACACGGGACAGAAAGCATTTGCTTGTGATCTTTGTGGCCAAAGGTTTGGGCGGAAGTCAAATTTAAACACACACATGATTGTCCACACAGGACAGAAAGCATTTGCTTGTGATCGTTGTGGACAAAGGTTTGGACTGAAGTCAAGTTTAAACAAACACATGGTAGTCCACACGGGACAGAAAGCATTTGCTTGTGATCTTTGTGGACAAAGGTTTGGACTGAAGTCAAGTTTAAACAAACACATGGTAGTCCACACGGGACAGAAAGCATTTGCTTGTGATCTTTGTGGCCAAAGGTTTGGACGGAAGTCAAATTTAAACAAACACAGGATTGTCCACACAGGACAGAAAGCATTTGCTTGTGATCTTTGTGGACAAAGGTTTGGACAGAAGTCAAATTTAAACACACACATGATTGTCCACACAGGACAGAAAGCATTTGCTTGTGATCTTTGTGGACAAAGGTTTGGACAGAAGTCAAGTTTAAACACACACATGATTGTCCACACAGGACAGAAAGCATTTGCTTGTGATCGTTGTGGACAAAGGTTTGGACTGAAGTCAAGTTTAAACAAACACATGGTAGTCCACACGGGACAGAAAGCATTTGCTTGTGATCTTTGTGGACAAAGGTTTGGACGGAAGTCAAATTTAAACAAACACATGGATTGTCCACACAGGACAGAAAGCATTTGCTTGTGATCTTTGTGGACAAAGGTTTGGACAGAAGTCAAATTTAAACACACACATGATTGTCCACACAGGACAGAAAGCATTTGCTTGTGATCTTTGTGGACAAAGGTTTGGACAGAAGTCAAGTTTAAACACACACATGATTGTCCACACAGGACAGAAAGCATTTGCTTGTGATCGTTGTGGACAAAGGTTTGGACTGAAGTCAAGTTTAAACAAACACATGGTAGTCCACACGGGACAGAAACCATTTGCTTGTGATCTTTGTGGACAAAGGTTTGGACTGAAGTCAAGTTTAAACAAACACATGGTAGTCCACACGGGACAGAAAGCATTTGCTTGTGATCTTTGTGGCCAAAGGTTTGGGCGGAAGTCAAATTTAAACACACACATGATTGTCCACACAGGACAGAAAGCATTTGCTTGTGATCGTTGTGGACAAAGGTTTGGACTGAAGTCAAGTTTAAACAAACACATGGTAGTCCACACGGGACAGAAAGCATTTGCTTGTGATCTTTGTGGACAAAGGTTTGGACTGAAGTCAAATTTAAACAAACACATGATAGTCCACACAGGACAGAAAGCATTTGCTTGTGATCTTTGTGGACAAAGGTTTGGACAGAAGTCAAATTTAAACACACACATGATAGGTCACACCAGAGCCATAGAGAGAGAGAGTTGCGACACTCTTTGAACTCGCTGATAGGCGATCACGTTGTTCATCGCTGTCAGTCAGTTTAAGCGGCTACTGGCGCAACATAACACAAAAATCGGCTTTTCTTCCTTTGTCCGGCGTCTTTCAGTAATTATTGAGCAGTAACAAACTGATTACATAACTGATTATTTCACTGACTATGCGTTTTATTAAAGCATTTTTAGACGTGGCAGATGCATTTATCATTACAGTGAAACAAGATTGTAAACACATTTGTTAGAATGAAATGTCTATGCAATATAATGATCAATATAGCCATGTCAACAGTGTTTTATAATGTTACACACGTAAAAAAATAAAATAAAAAAAAACTATTATAAAATCATTTCTGTTGTTCTCTGCACGAGAATGTTCCACCTTGACCTCCATGGCAGCAGTTCAGCTCTGCTCCAGCTTACCTTAGATCTGGGATGAAGTCTTCATTTCTGCACATTATATAATTGTTCTATTTTTTTTTTTTAATAGGAACTGAGTACCTGGATAACAGCGTTGATTGTGCTTGTAGCCTGACTACTACTTTAAAATTGTAATTCACTGATTAAAATGTTAATTTAAATGAAACTGTTTCTAGTTAAAATCATAACAGATGACAAAATAAGTGTTAATTGTGCAAAAATAAATTAGCAAACAATTTATTATAAAATATGTAAAATGTAAAACAAGCTTTAATAAAGTACTTTTACTACTATTTATACTGTTTATTAATTACATCATCTCAAGTCAGCAGGAGCAACATCATCATCACAACAACACAAACTGAGTGATGTAAATTTAATCTGCACAAACATTTTCAACCAGAGCTCAAAATGTTTAACTGTCAAAGAAATGTGCAAGGAAATAAACTAATATCACTCTACAGACACATTTTGAGAGAGGGCACTTCACAAAGACACAGTCAGGCCATGTGAGACTGAAGGAGGTTCCAACCATTTGTTTTCATCGCCCAGAACCAAATGAGAAGTCCAGCAGAACTTCCACTGACCAGTGATCACACATATTGTTCTAAAGTTTCTGTTTGTAGTTTTCTACAGTCGCCTTATAATCTAGCTGTTTTTGCCATCTTATTTTAATTTGTTAAAAAAAATCTATGTCTCTTATAATTGTCTATTGTTGTCACTGTTGTCATCATTCTTTGTTAAAATCAGCTCTCTCTTGTAAATGAGTCCTCGAGGCTCAATGGGATTAACCTGACTAAATAAAGGTTGAATGAATGAAGTAAACTTTGGTACGAACAGTGTTAAATAAAACGTCATATTTTTATTGAACAATAATCTCCATGCTAACAGTGCCATTGTAAATTCAGAGATTGAGGAGAAACAGAAATGAGGTGAGTGAGATGAGGGAAAGATGATATTGTAGCCTCAGAGGACAGGGGCATGCCAGGAACTGATGAGACAGGATCAACAGGACCAGGGGCATGGATCAACAGGTGAGGCAATCAGGGAACAGAGATGGAACAACCTGAGGGAACAATTGGAACACAAAAAATTACATAAGCAGGATAGAATAACTTCAGACAAGAAAATTAACACAGTCCTGTAAAGAAAAATGTTAATGAAAATAAATTCTACCTTTTTTTTTTTAAACAAAAGATCATACGAAGGCAACTGGCATGAATAATAACTTCCCAGTTCCATCTGATAGTTTTTTTGTTTTTTTGTTACTGTTGTACAATTTATTGATGCCGTTTCATCTCAACTTGACCCTGGGCCGGATTTTAGCCCCGGAGGACGGCACGGGTCAGATAGTTCCGGCTCTACCCGTGTTTGAAGTCTTTTCCACCAGTACTTCGGACCTGCTCAACCCGATAATTCTGGCCCTGCTTCTCAAGGGGTCCAAGCGGGCCGAGTTGTGACATCAGAAACACTGTCGGTCACTGATTGGTCAGGGGGAGGAGTCTGTGGAGTCATTCCAAAACAAACCGTCCGCCATTTTTCTCTACCGCCTGCTACTAGCGATAACTCGAGGAGAGTATCTTGTACGTATTTTGAAGATACAGTAAGTATATATATATACAGTATACATATATATATATATATATATATATATATATATATAATATAAAAACAATAATGTCAAAGCCGTGGTCAAATGTAGAAGTGCAGGCGTTGTGCTTGGTGGCTGATGAAAAAAGTCAGCTATCTAGATGGAGCGATTGGAGGGTGGTTTGGACACAGCCACTGCTCTACTTGAGTCATTTATAGAAGATGGTGAGTGTTTTCTAACTTTAAACATATTTTAAGTTACTCATCTCATCAGTTCTGAACATATTTTTAACTAACAAAAGAGGCTCACACCATAATAGGACAACATCAGTGCTACGATGCAAAGCTAATTTGCATAAACGCTAACTGTCCTCCGTTCCTGTTTCTCTCTGTATTTTATCCAGAACATATTTCAGCACGTGACGGTTCGTCTCTAAACTCCACATTAAACCCTCCAAGCCTCCTGGCTTCTGCCCTGCTCCATCAGCAGAGTCTACACCTGCTCCATCAATAGAGTCTACACCTGACAGATCTCTGTTGCAGCCCAGCTGCACCTCACAGAGCAGCAGAACGCTGCAGCTTCTGTACTTGGTAAGAACAGACACATGTTCCACATGTCTTTATTTGTGCCAATAAGGACTTGCTTTTATTTTATTTTTAAAGTAAAAAAATCAAGTGTTGGATAAATACTGAATATGCACCACATGTTGAACTTGTGGGATGAAATTATGTTCACAGGGTCCCAGTTACAGACAACTATAAAATGTAAAAGTAAAACAGCAATAAGATCTACGATATGAATTAAGAAAAACTTCAACTAAAAACATCTACTAATAATATGCTAATAGCATTAAACAATCAAAACAATATGTCAAACTGCGACATGAACTCAAGTTTTTGTGCAGCCTGATGAATCTCTAATAATCACTATGAATATCACATCATGTTGCTGCTGATCTGTTTCATGTTGCTGCTGCTCTGTTTCATGTTGCTGCTGATCTGTTTCATGTTGCTGCTGATCTGTTTCATGTTGCTGCTGATCTGTTTCATGTTGCTGTGTTCATTCGTGCTCATCTGTTTGCACAGACTTATGTTTGTGCTGCTGTTCAGAGTATTGTGTTCATTGTTTTTATGCATTTAGTGCTTATCATATTTTTAGTTGATGTTTTTCTTAGTTCATATCTCAGATCTTATTACTGTTTTTCTTTTACATTTTACTGTTGGATGTAACTGGGACCCTAGTGTGTACATAATTTCATTCCACCACATGTAACACATGTGGTGTGAATGACAATAAAGAATATTTGTATAGTACCTTCTGATTCATATAGCCATTGTTGTTATTATATTTTCATTATTTATAAATCAATTTAGCTGGTTTAACCTGCTCCAAGCAGCTCTTCAGAACAACAACAAACTGTAACAGCACCTTTCTTTGTTTTATACATTTATTCAAAACCAGTATCTAGACTGGATTAACCACCTTTTTCTTCTTTTCCAGGCAAGAGAAAGAGAAAAGAGTCCAGTAAAGAAAAGTCTTATTTCTGCACTGAATGAACATGAACTGAACCAGACACAGCAGGAACAACACTTGTGTCTTCTTCTGGATGAAGCCCTGTGAAACAAGGGATAGACAGATAGACAATCATTAGTTGGATGTAGTATTTTTTATTTTTGTACATTTTTACTTGTTACTTTTCCTATTAAACATTTTTTTTCTTAAGTGGTGTCCTTGAACATTACATTTCCTAAACATATTTTACAATGTTAGGTACAAACCAGATTCCAAAACAGTTGGGACACTAAACAAATTGTGAATAAAAACTGAATGTAATGATATGGAGGTGCCAACATCTAATGTTTTATTCACATTAGAACACAAACCACAGATCAAAAGTTTAAACTGAGAGAATGTATCATTTTAAGGGAAAAATACAGTATGTTTCAAAATTTCATGGCATCAACAAATCCCCAAAAAGTTGGGACAAGTCCATTTTTACCACTGTGTGGCATCCCCCCTTCTTCTTACAACACTCAACAGACGTCTGGGGACAGAGGAGACCAGTTTCTCAAGTTTAGAAATAGGAATGCTCTACATTCATGTCTAATACAGGCCTCTAACTGTTCAATCGTCTTGGGCCTTCTTTGTCACACCTTCCTCTTTATGATGCACCAAATGTTCTCTATAGGTGAAAGATCTGGACTGCAGGCTGGACATTTCAGTACCCGGATCCTTCTCCTACGTAGCCATGATGTTGTGATTGCTGCAGAATGTGGTCTGGCATTATCTTGTTGAAAAATGCAGGGTCTTCCCTGAAAGAGATGACGTCTAGATGGAGCATATGTTGTTCTAGAACCTGAACATAGTTCTCTGCATTAATGGTGCCTTTCCAGACATGCAAGCTGCCCATGCCACAAGCGCTCATGCAACCCCATACCATCAGTGATGCAGGCTTCTGAACGGAGCGTTGATAACAACTTGGGCTATCCTTGTCCTCTCTGGTCCGGATGACATGGCGTCCCAGTGTTCCATAAAGAACTTCAAATCGTGACTCATCTGACCACAGAACAGTCTTCCATTTTGCCACACTCCATTTTAAATGACCCCTGGCCCAGTGCAAACGTCTGAGCTTGTGGAGCTTGCTTAGAAATGGCTTCCTCTTTGCACTGTAGAGTTTCAGCTGGCAACGGCGGATGGCACAGTGGATTGTGTTCACTGACAATGCTTTCTGGAAGTATTCCTGAGCCCATTCTGTTATTTCCTTGACAGTGGCATTCCTGTTTGAGGTGCAGTGACGTTTAAGGGCCCGGAGATCACGAGCATCCAGTAGAGTTTTACGGCCTTGACCCTTACGCACAGCGATTGTTCCAGATTCTCTGAATCTTTTGATGATGTTATGCACGGTTGATGATGATAACTTAAAAGTCTTTGCTATTTTACGCTGGGTAACACCATTCTGGTATTGCTTTTCATTCATTCAACCTTTATTTAGGCAGGTTAATCTCATTGAGACTCGAGGACTCATTTACAAGAGGGACCTGTCTACAAACTAAAGAATGATGACAACAGCAACAGTAGAATTTCCTTAAACAATCAACAATAGACAAACATAAGAGAGAAATACAGTTTTTTTTAACAAATTAAAACAAAGATTTCAAAGTAGCAAAATAGACAGATTATAATGTAGATTGCTGCACTATCTTTCTGCTCAACAATGGTGGAATTGGTGATCCTCTTACCATCTTGGCTTCTGAGAGACACTGACACTCCGAGAAGCTCTTTTTATACCCAATCATGTTGTCAATTGACCTAATTAGTGTTAATTGGTCTTCCAGCTGTTCATTATATGCTCAATTTCCTTTTTCCAGCCACTTATTGCTACTTGTCCCAACTTTTTGGGATTTGTTGACACTGTGAATTTTTGAATCAACATATTTTTCCTTTAAAATGTTACATTTACTCAGATTAAACTTTTGATCTGTCGTCTATGTTCTATTATTGATTTTACTTGTTTTATCACTTGTTTTATTTTTGATTTTGTTGCACTTTGTAGCACTTTGAGATTTTTGTTAATGAAAAGTGCGTTATAAATTAAATTCATTATTACTATTATTATTACGTATAAAATATTGACATTTGCCATCTCCACATCATTGCATTCAGTTTTTATTCACAATTTGTTTAGTGTCCCAACTTTTTTGGAATCCGGTTGTATAATGTTTGTTTACATCCATTTGCATTTGACCTTTAAAGAATCGTACGAACAAGATTATTATAATCTGCTCACCTGTTGTGAAATTATCATTTTTGTTTCCAGGGTAAAGTCAGACAAATACTTGCTTAATAGTTCATCACTGTACTTTTTTCTTCTCTGTACTTCCATCAAAACATTTAAATTTTGACCGATTATATTTTAAAGATATTTAGCAATTTTGAAAAATATGTATATTATGTATCTGTATTTAGATGGATAAATGTATAGTAATTAATATGTTTTAATACTTTTGTGTTTTTAAATTTAATTAAACACAAAACTTAAAAATTTAAGGACAAATTTAAACCAAATTTTACAATTGCATTTGATCTTTAATGAATCCTAAGAAAAGATGACCAGAATCTGCTCAACTGTTATTAAATTATAAATTATTTGGTTCTAGGATGAAGTCATGCAACAACAGTCAAAAATTCAGAAAGGACAGTTTTCAGTTATCGACCGTCAACTGTGGCCCCTGAGAGATTCAGCTGAAAGACCTGGTGCAGCTTTTATTAGAACCTGCAGAGATTTGAACAGCTGATCTGAAGCAAACAGGTGTTCAACTCAAAGTCAAAGTCAACTTTATTGTCAGAACTGCAATATGTACAGGACATACACAGGATTGAAATTGCGTTTCTCTCAGTCCCTCGGTGCAACAGTAACTATTTAAACATTAAAACACTGAAACATATAATAATAGACATAAGCATAAAATAGTAAAACTGTAACACTGTCCTGAGTTTTTGCATAGTGGTATAAGAGTATGAAAATTTACACCAACTCTAAAACTAAAACACTAAACATTTAATGAACATAATACTGTCCTGAGTTTTTGCATACTAGTATAAAAAAGTATAAAAAGTATAACTATAAAATAAACTAAAGGTTCTAGCATTGACATTTGCAAAGTGGCAAAGCAGCATATGAGTTAATGTACACAGTATATGTATGAGGTAGTAGTTGATGTTGTTATAGAGGCAAAAGTGGCATATGCAGTAAGGCACATTGGGCATCCTTAAATAAGGCTGGTCAGAGAATACTGTATATGTATCAGCAGTGGTGTAGATATAAAAGTAGTGTAAATGTAAACAGTAGTAATAAATGTAAGCAGTAGTAATAAATGTAAATAGTATTAATAAATGTAAACATTGAATGTAAACAGTAGTATGTAAACAGAGAATTTAAACAGCATTATGACTATAGACAGTGATGTAATACAAACATTAGTGCAAATATGAGTAGTGCAAACTGAATGAGCACTCATGCTGTGTTTGATGGCTCCTCCTTCACCATCCATCCATCCATCCATCCATCATCCATCCATCATCTTCTGCTTCCGTGTCACGGGGGCAGCAGCTTTACCAGGGAGACACAGACATCAACATCCACCTCTTCAGCTGTTCTAGGAGGACCCCAAGGTGTTTGCAGCCTAACTGACTATATTTTTATGTTTTTAAATTTACTGAAAGACAAACCTTTAAAATTTAAGGGCAATATTTAACCAAATAGTTTTTCAAGTCTGTAGCTAATTGTAAAAGCAGTTCCAAAGATCACAGTGTGATGTTTTGCAACTTTAACATGAACCTTGTGCATTATCTAAAATAATAAAAGTGAAGATATTTTTAATAAATCTTTATTATAAAAAATCTATACTAAAATGGAAAAATACATGGGTTTAAAGCAGACAGGGAAGGCAATAAGATATTAATTAGGTTTAAAAATTACATGTCAAGAGGTACTCCATTAGAGCATGACATCTCGTCCACAACATTCTGTGGCAAAGCCTTTAGTGTGTTCTTTTAGTGGTGGCAAGTAAATACTATCAAAAAAGGCGTTCAATACAGAACAATTGGACTTTATTTGTAACAAACAAGACGTTTCGCTTCTCATCCGAGAAGGTTTATCAATTCAGTTAGGAGACAGTGAGAGGGAGCAGTTATAACAGGACAAGCCATTGACACGCAACAACATATGTAAATTGGAAACTAACACCCCCACATACTTGGGATAACACGTACCTGTGACCCATTCAAAGTTCAGTGTGTGAAAACAGAGCTTACAGAAAACACACACACATCCTACTGTATGTGAATTGACAAGTCACACTTCACACATTAATAGCAGGGACCTGTCAAAGTCTTTGTTAGTCTAATTCACAAACGAGGCTCCTCTGTTCTTATCAGGTGTGAGACGCCTGGGAACCAAACCCAGGGCCGCACCATAAGTTTTAGAAAGTTGAAATCTTAGACAATTTACATATGTTGGTGTGTGTCAATGGCTTGTCCTGTTATAACTGCTCCCTCTCACTGTCTCCTAACTGAATTGATAAAGCTTCTCGGATGAGAAGCGAAACGTCTTGTTTGTTACAAATAAAGTCCAGTTGTTCTGTATTGAACGCCTTTTTTGATTTTATCATGTCCTGGACGACTGAGAATCTTCACCAGCACTAGTAAATACTAGTAAAAGTTTACTGTTCAGTCATTTTCTGCTCATCATCTGAACTAAAACAAACAAACAAACAAACAAAAAAATATATATATATAAATATGGGCCCCCATGTTGACTCAAGCCCATGGGCTCCCATCCTCCTAAATCCGGCCCTGGAGGCGTTAAAGAAAATAATCAAAGGAGGAGAGACTAAAGACATAAAGCGATTGCAAGCCTACAGGAATGGGGAGAAAGTGGTCAGTACATCTGTCCTACTGTATTTCAAGGACAAAATTCTACCTGATAAGGTGATGGTTGGTTACATGAGTTTTAACGTAAGGGCTTATATTCCACCACCTCTAAGATGTTACAAATGTCAAAGATATGGACATATTGCAAGCATGTGTAAAGGAAAACAGAGATGTGGTAGATGCGGAGGGGACCATTCATATGGTGAATGTGAAAATAATCCAGTAAAATGCTGTAACTGGAGGAAGTCATACTGCAGCATATGCAGGATGCAAAGAGGCAGCACAAATTCAAAAAGTTAAAACGGAGAAAAAATTACACTGAAGCAGTGAAAGAGGTAAAAAAACAAAGATACTTCTTCAAAAACAATTGTTGAAAAAAAATGAGAGTGACAGATAATGATCAAAGTAATATCACAATACAAAAGTTAATTCCAATTCTTGCATATATCATAAACTGCTCAGAACAAGCAAGAACTAAAACTGAAAAAAAAAAAAAAATCATAGTAAAGGTAGCTACAAAATTCTTTAATGTCAAAGAGTTATCTTGGGGAAAAAATCCATGATGAACTTAGACAAGGTGAAGGAGCATCTGAAAGTGGGGCTTCTCTAAACCTGACTTAACTCTAGGACAATGGAGAAGAAATATCGTTTGGTATGGGGAATTCAATGCACATAACACTTTATAGGGAGATCAAGATGATCAAAATGGTGAAATAAGTATGTATAGAAATTTGGTTTAGTGATGGGTATTAAAAGTCATAAATTTTATTATCCTTGTCATCAATTAGAAAAGATAAAACTTGACTTACTTCTAGGACAATGAAGAAGTGATATAGTTTGGTGTGGGAAATTCAAGACACATAACACTATAGGGAGATCAAGATGGTGAAATATGTATGTATGGGAATTGGTTTAGTGTTGGGTATATTAAAAATCACAAATTTGTATTATCCTTGTAATCTATTAGAAAAGATAGAACTTGACTTAATTCTAGGACAATGGAGAAGAAATAGTTTGGTGTGGGAATTCAAGAAAAATAAACCCTATAGGGAAATCAAGAGGATCAAAATGATGACATAAGTTTGTATATAGGTAAGAGAGTTGATAATTAGGGATTTAAGTAAGGATAAAAGTAAATTGGATGTTAGGGAGTTATTCCAGAGAGTATCTGGGAATATAGTTTTTAGCAGTATTTTTAGTTTTCCAAGACGAACGGGAACTTTAGATAGAATATAAAACTAGTCCATACTCCAATCTGGAAGGTGGCGGTGATGCACCTACAAGTTGTTTGCCTACCGCCATATACAACGGAAGAAGAAGAAGAAGATTTTTGACTAAACTTTGTTTTTTCATTCATTCAACCTTTATTTATACAGGCTAGCCTCGTTGAGTCACGGGGACTCATTTACAAGAGGGACCTGTCTCACTCACACCCAGGGTCAATTTAGAGTTACCAATCAGCCTAACATGCATGTTTTTGGACTGTGGGAGGAAACCGGAGCACCCGGAGAAAACCCACACATGCACAGAGAGAACATGCAAACTCCACCCAGAAAGGCCCCCGGACCAGGATTTGAACCGGGAACCTGCTCGCTGAGAGGCAGCAGCTCTACCAGTTGTGCCACCGTGCTGCCCACAAAATGTTTCACCCAGTATTAAAAACATGATCAGGACAAGCTTAAAATAAATTGTTTACATTAAAAGCTTGTTGTAGTTTAGTTCTTTCTGATCAGAAATGGTGCATAAGATGTTTTAAAATCCCCACAGTTTCATAAACCTTTCCAAATCCCCAGTGTCCCTGTGGAAGTGAAACTCCAAGGCCAACCTGGCCCTGAAGTTGCACCTCCACCGAGACACAGCATCAAGGTGAGGTCCATCCTGCAGTCTGTCCCTGCGAGACAAATAAATTACCATCTTTGCCTCTGCGATTAAAAAATAAAAAATTTGGGACTTGTCCTTAGTGGCTCTGGTGTAAAATACACCATTAATGAAAACTGATTGGGTAGAAAGTGCGTCAAAAAGGTTAAAAATCTGCATTAAGAGGCTAAAAAACTGTTAGTTGTGCACAATCCATAAAAACGTGAAAAACATTCTCTGACAAACTACAAAGAAGAAGAAGAAGAACAGGATGGCTAAGGAGAGCACTGGTCGAGATGTGGTAGATAATGTTAAGTTTAGTATAAAAGAAAGAAAGGGTATAATGAAACAAAAAATGAAAGAAAGGTGGCAACAATAGGCTATATGCCACGGGTAGTGGTGACGTACTTCCGTTAAAATGTGACCCGTACACTTCAATTCCGATCAAACTCTCCAATTTCCACAAACAGCTGTTTTTGTGCTGGTCTCTGGTTCACAAACACAATTTCTCTCCACACAAATACTATATTTGGAATAACAAAGACATTTGTTTTAAACATAAATCTATTTTCTTTAAAAATTGGTTTGACAGAGGAATAGTTCATGTACATCAGTTATTCAACAAAGACGGCAACACTTACTCTTACAGTGAATTTTTAACTACGTATAACTTTCCAGTACTACCAAAAGAATTTGCAATTGTCTTTGATGCAATTCCATCTGGTGTAAAAATGTTGATGTCAAATCCTGTACACAACAGCACAAACTATTTAACTGAAGAATTATTCATTGGTAACTCTGACCCTTTTTTAAGTGAAAAAACAAATAACAAATGTATTAGAGAATTAATAATTAGAGAATGTATTAGTAAACCTGCTTCTATATTCTTCTGGGATAATTTATTTAATGATATCTGTTGGAAAGATGTTTGGTTGTTACCTAGAAAATACTTTATAACTAATAAGATTCGAGAAGTATCCCTAAAGATTCTGCATAAATGTTATCCTGTAAACTATATAATCTCCAAGTACCGTCCAAACGTAGACCCAATGTGTTCACTCTGCCACAGCTCTGAGGAGACTATCATCCATCTCTTCTGGGACTGTTCTCATACTCAGGTGTTCTGGAAAGACATTTTCATGTATGTAAATAGAAAGTTAGAAATTGACCTACCATTTGACGCTAAAATTATACTGTTTGGTTTCTTTTGTCCAAATATTTCAAGTGAGAAAGTTTTTGTTGTAAATTTAATACTACTCTTAGCCAAATTTTACATCCACAGTTGTAAATTCTCCTTGCTAAAACCTAGATTTATAGTGTTTTCTAATTATATTTCCTCTTACTTAGCTACTTTAAAGTACTGTACTAATGCCAAAGCTTTAAAAACTAAAACAATCTGTAACGAATTTCTGTTGTAAGCTGCCCAAGACACATTTTTGTTTTTGTTTATGTGCCTTTATAGACCCCTTTCACGGATTGCGCAATACCGGAAGCACCGCCATGTTGGAGACACTCGCGCTGTAAACACACAGTAGTTGAAGTCGGAGCTCCGGTTTTATTTCTGATTTGACCATGTTCTCTGTAAAACAAACCTCTGTGAAGAAGACAGAAGCTGCAGGAGAGTATGTGGACCAGCTTCAGCCTGCAGCAAAGGAACGTTATTTGGATAAAATACAGATAATTGGCAGCTAAGACCCATACCGGCTGTCCAACATGTCAGAAGATGAGAGGACCTTACCAGCTGTGACCTACGCAGACATTGTGAATTATTTGGTGTTTGGTGATTTATATTTAATTTTTAATTTGTGTGTGTACATATAAATATATTTTGGGTGTGTTTTTAAACACACACTAGCTATGTATTCTTATTGTAAATGTATGTGACTCATCACATCAGTCTGAGGATTGAAGCAAATTTTGTCAAAATGATCTTAGATCCCTGTTTTTTAAGCTACATTTGATCCCTGGATCAACCAGATCTGAGCGGTTCCAGAGAGCAATGCCTTGATTTTCCTTATTAATCCAGACTAAATGTGTAAATGTGTGTTTCAGTTCATTTTATAGAAGCTCTGTGCAGAACTACCTCAAAACATATTTTTTAAATAAACATGTGAAGTACAATGATGGCTGACAAGTGTTATTCAAAATTTTCAACTCTTGTACAGTGTTTCAACACAAATTATATAAATAACAGCTTACACTCTATGAATCTAATTACAGTAAGAACTTTGAGGTGCATTCTGCAGACATTTATCTTTTAAGATAATAGTACGAATGGTTGTCTTTATATAGACCTTTTTTACCTTATAACTACTTTGAGTTTGGCAGAATATTTTCTAGTCAATACAAAAAGTGCACAAACAAAATGGTTAATGATACATAATGTCATTTATTCTGTTTAAAAGAGGTTTTCTAAATCGACGTGAGCTATACAGTATCAGCACCACTATGTGAAACATATGTTGTAATATGTAAGTTGTCTTGTTTGCTCACGTCTGTGTGATATCCATTACAGAAAAAGCATAATCAAAATTACATTCATCAAATCAATACATAAACAGTAATGATATAGTAATTCATGCTCAAATCAAAAAAGGCGTTCAATACAGGATCAACTGGACTTTATTTGTTACTAATAAAGTCCAGTTGATCCTGTATTGAACGCCTTTTTTGATTTTATCATGTCCTGGACGACTGAGAATCTTCACCAGCATCATGCTCAAATAAAGAGTGCAGTGAATGAAAAATCATGTCTGCCCCATATTTGCAAAAACAACTTCAAAGTAAAGGTGGAACAATGTAAAATAAAAATAAAAAAGGTTCACATCAGCTATCACTCTTCTATCCACTTGTTCTTTTTACAATTCATGCAGCTACTCATAACCCACCAAAGGTGATTAACCAAGGCACAGCACACAAAGCCAATCATATCGATTAATGCAACTTTTTCTGGATATCTACATGTTTGAAAATCAATAGGTAGAAGAGGGCCATTCAAGATTGTGTATTTTTGTCTAACACAGCCTATGACACGTTCAACATGGATTCTAACATGTGCTATTTGCCATGTTTTTTTTAGTTCTTTTTTGTCGTCGGTTGAAGCGTTCAGCTGCCAGATGTCATCCCACCATCAGCACCAACTGCTACAGACTTCTCTGCAGCACACGTCTTCAGTGAAGGCACCCAGTCTGGATCATCCTTGCTGTACAATGGAGCACGTCTGCCTAAGAAAAGAAAAAACATAATAAAATAAAAATTACTTAAATGAAGTTGTAAATAATTGGTGTGTTAATATGCATATGAATTTCAAAACAGGATTTACAACATAGCACCGGATTGTCAGTTGTCAAACAACACAAGAACAGTTAATTTAGGTTATTGTATGTGCTTCTTACATATTTAGTGTTTGTATGTATTTTTTGCTTTTCAACTTGAGAGCTAGGTGTGTAGTTTCTCATGACAGTGCTCTTGTCATGAGTGTCATGTCACTGTCATGACATGTCATGACAGTGCTCTTGTCATGAGTGTCATGTCTTATGAATTTTGAATAATCAGCATAAACAACTCAACAACTGAAAGCTTTGTTAAGCTTTCAGTTGTTGAGTTGTTTATGCTATTTGTAAAAAACAAATAACTCAACAAAAAAAATTAACGTTCCATGTACATTTTATGCAGCACAGTTGATTGTAATAATAATAATAATCATTTTATTTAAAAGCGCCTTTCAGGACACCCAAGGACACTTAACAAACCAATTCAGTTCAAACATTATCAGTGACAAATTGAAATATAAAATACATAAGGATTATATAATATAAAATACATTTAGTAAAGTTAATGATAAGTCTAAAGAGATGTGTTTTCAGGGCTGTCTTGAACAGAGAAAGGGAGGTGGTGTTTTGAAGCTCTGTCCTCGTGCTCAATAAACTTATGATTCGTGTAATGCCCTAATTCACTATAATCTACTGTAAGAAATATATTACCTGACACAAAGTGTGCAGAGCAAATTCGGATGTTGCTCAGTTTTTTTCAATCCAAGTTCTGGTTTAGGCTGGCAGCCACAGACGTCGACGTTCCTCTGATAACTGCTGAATTACTTCACCTTGATTTGTGATCACGAGTGGTAATCTGTAAAACAGAAGGTTTTTCTCTCAATCTGACCGATTGTGGCAGCCATGGACACGACAATAATTCACCATTTTTTGATTTTGTGTGACCAGACGCGACGCACCACTACAATAGCTTTGAGGCTAACACAGCTATGTCGCCAAGATGGCTACTTCCGGTATTTTTCCAGGGTTGATGACGAGCCGTGAAAGGGGTCGGGGGAGGGCGCGCAAGATGGCGGCTTGCTCAGACGCTTTTTAAAAACGTCTCTGTTTAAAGTGGACTCCAATCCTTCCTGAACGAGTTTTGAGAGGCCAATTGTGGACGGAAATGCATATATAATATTTTGTCATACCAGAAGCCCTTCAAAAGTGAGGTAAAAGTCATATACCCTCATATATATAAAAAGAAAGATTTTGCTAGCAAGTTAGCTGAACTCCGATACCAAGTAAGCTAACTGAAGCAATCGGCAGATGATGAAGATGAGTGAACACGGAAAAAAGGATGAAAGCAAACGAAAAAACAGAACAGACACGCCAGTGAAGAAGACAAATGACCACAACTATAATGGAAAATATGTCTCATTAATGGACTCGGATCCTGAGTTCGCGCCACTCCCGGACTCTGCATGCAACAGCCCAGCTCCAAAAAAAACCTGCGGAAATGAGGCTGAACCTTCCCTGCACTCCATACTGAAAGCAGTTAATGACCGGGCAGAGGAGGTAAAGGCTGAAATTAAAGATATTAAAACATCTATTGAATACATGTATGGTGAAATTGAAGAGCTAAAGAAAGATAACTGCATGCTGAAATACAAAAATGAGATGCTAGAAGCACAAATGGAAAAAATGGAGGAACGTGTTGCAGATGCAGAGCGTTACAAGCGGAGATGGTGCCTACGTCTGTATGGACTGTCTGAAAAAGAAAATGAAAACGTGAAGGAGAAGGTTGAGGCTATCTGTCACAAAATCGCTCCTGATCTAGGATCTAAAGCTAATGAAGGCATCGATATAGTCCATCGGCTGGGGAAGCGGATTGATGGAAAAACAAGAGTGGTCATGATCCTGTTTGCTTACCGTTCTGTGAGGGACATCATCTGGAGGAGTGCTAAAGAGAACAGCTACCTGCGAGAGAACAAGCTTCGTTTTACTGAAGATTTAACTAAGGAGGACAAAGATGCAAGAGCTGCTTTGTGGCCTGTCATTGAACAGGCTCGCAAGAAGGGAAAGAGGGCCTACTTCGTGGGACGTAAAGCTTATGTGGATGGAAAGGAAATTCGATGTGCAGCTGGTCAATGACATTTCTCATTCAACAGTATCCTTTACCCTTAAAAGGATTTTGTTGATGGCTTCAAATTTTGTTCTAGGAGTCATTTCAAATGGTTGACGTTTTATAAAATCACTTTTCTTCAAGGTTCATAAAGAAAAAGTATTCTGGAGTTATCTTTTCTATCTGTTAACACAAGGGGTCTGCGTAATGATATAAAAAGAAAAGCTTTTTTTATTTTCTCTAAAGAGTCAAAAGCTGATTTTATTTTTTTTCAAGAATGTCATTCATGTTTAGAAGATAAATCATTTTGGTCAAATCAATGGGGCAAAGATATATGGCTATCACATGGATCAAACAAGTCAGCAGGTGTAGCAATATTAAAACATAATTTTAAAGGTAAAATCTTAGATGTCACATCTGACAAAAAAGGCCACTGGATTTTATTAATGGTTGAATTTAACTCTTACATTTTTTTACTGGGCAATATTTATGGTTATAATTCTGATTCTTTAAATATGTGTTTTTTGAAGGAGCTAGAGGACAATATGACTTTACTTTGTACTAAATTTCCATCAGCAAAGATTATTTTAGGCGGAGATTTCAATATGGTTTGGTCCAATCAACTGGACAGACATCCCTCAAGAATAAAGAATGGACAGAACCATCTCACGGACTTTGCTATTCGCTGGAATTTATTGGATATATGGAGACATCGTCATCCCTTTGACAGACAATACTCATGGAATAACAAAACTCTTTCACTTCAGTCAAGAATTGACTTTTGGTTAATCTCTGAGGAAATGGGAGAGACAGCGAGCGCAATTCGTGGCAGTGGCAGCTGCCGCGACCGCTACCGGAAGTGCCGCGACTGCCACCGGAAGTGCCGCGAAGGCTGCCACGAAGGCTGCCACGGCCACTGGGGCTGCCACGAAGGCTGCCACGGCCACCGGGGCTGCCGCGAAGACTGCCACGGCCACCGGGGCTGCCACAAAGACTGCCACGAAGGCTGCCACGGCCGTGAAGGTTGCCACGGCCACCGAATGTCAAAGTGCCGCGACGGTTGCCACAGGGTGCCACAGGAACTGTCTTCCACAGACCACAAGGTGCACTAGCTGTCACGGACTTTGTCAGATCATCTTCCACAGCAATTTTGTGCAAAACTATTGCCGTTTTGTGTAAAATAAATAAATTAATTAATTCATTAAATAAATAAATGCTTCATCTTTATTGTATGTCCTTCAAAAATGACCTTCTGACGATGATGATTATATTATTTAATAAACACAGAACAACCTGTAATAGTGCATTTAGGAAACATGTCTAAAATAGTGCTTTGTGTGTAGGATGACTAAAAAAATACATATTTCTTTTTTTAAATTACAGTTAAAATTACTTATTAAACACATTGGTGTGCCACAGACTGCCACCAGATGCCACCACTACTGTCACCTGCCACGTCACCTGCCACCACTACTGTCACCTGCCACGTCACCTGCCACCACTACTGTCACCTGCCACGTCACGTGCCACCACTACTGTCACCTGCCACGTCACGTGCCACCACTACTGTCACCTGCCACGTCACTGCCACCACTACTGTCACCTGCCATGTCACCTGCCACGTCACCTG
>JBBPBX010006421.1:29612-68530 GCA_038048925.1 Garcialebias charrua | reverse complement strand
ATGTTTGGCGAACTCGTTACTGTATTTTTAACTCTGAACCGGGTAATGAAACCCGTCCGCTGCTAAAAATAAATGACGCCGTGCAGCCACGAGGCTGCCCGGAAAGGGTCACTAAAAAAGCTAGCTAAACAATGCTTCATGTTTGGTGAACTCGTTATTTTTAACTCTGAACCGGGTAATGAAACCCGTCCGCTGCTAAAAATAAATGACGCCGGTACAGCCACGAGGCTGCCCGGCAAGGGTCACAAAAGCTAGCTAAACAACCAGACGCCATGTTTGATGCCATGTTGGTTGCACCTCGTGCCACGCAGTCGACGCGGGGTCAATCCCACAGCGCGCTGCTTAGTGTCACGTGACGCGAGCCCGGTCCACGCTCAGGCTGCCGGGGCTCCGCCTCATCAAACGTTTAACTGGCGTTCCACGTACATGAGTGGCGCCACCTCTCTGCAAAGCTCCGATCGAGGTAAGAAAGGAAAAGCCACTCAACTTAGCCAAACACCGCCCGCCAGAAGACGCACGGCGCTCAACGGGAGCACCGCTTCACCAGAGCGAGCGCTCCCCGGGTCAGCAAGCGCGTCGACGTCAGACGCAACGTCGCGTCACGCCTCTGGCACATCGGGCTGCCCCTTTTTGGGCGGGGCCCCCGTGGGTTACCGTGGTAACGGAGGGAGGGCCCCAGCGACTGGCTGACGCACATGATGCGCTCGAGACAGCAAGATCTCGCGCTGCCACTGGGCAGAAACCAGCAGTGGCAGCAAAAATGCAGTTTTAGACAGGTGGCTGTCAAAAATCATAAGAAAGGGTTATGCACTCCAGTTTGCTGCAAAACCCCCACCTTTCAAGGGAATACTGGAAACAGTATTGTCAGTCAAAAATCAAAACTCCCTACTGTCAGAAATTCAAGGAATGCTGTCGAAGGGAGTGATTTCCAAGGTGGCAGAAGGAGATCAGAACAAAGGGTTCTATTCTCGATTTTTTCTCGTGCCCAAGAAAAGGAGGGGCGAGACCAGTTTTAGATCTGTCGATTTCAACAGATCGATTTTGGGTGAGAAGTTTTTCACATGCTCTCCATAAAACAGCTGCTGAGGAATGTGCACAAGGGAGACTGGTTCACATCCCTCGATCTGAAGGATGCTTACTGGCACGTGAGTATCATCCCACAACACAGGAAATACCTGAGGTTTTTTCCTTCCAGGGGAACCAGTTTGAGTTCAAAAGGCTCGTTTTCGGCTACTGGTTAGCTCCCAGAACTTTTTCAAAGTGTGTGGAAGCAGCGATACGCCCACTTCCCTCAGCAGGGAGGTGGATCCTGTCTTATCTAGACGACCCACTTATTTTTAAAGCAGGTCGCAAGAGGAAGCAGTAGTCCAGACCAGGGTATTAGCAGAACACCTGTTGGACCTGGGATTTGCTGTAAACTGGATGAAAAGTTCAGTAATCCCAGCACAGTCCATTGTTTACCTGGGAGTAAAGCTGGATTCACGCTCAATGAGAGCACGCCTGTCAGAGCAGAGGGCAGCCGATCTGACAGCACAGCTGAAGCGCGTCCAACCAGGGAAGGTGGTGACGGCGGCAGCAGTGATGCGCCTTCTGGGCCTGATGGCAGCCGCTCATGTGGTATTAAATCTGGGTTTATTACACAGGAGAACGGCCCAGCGTTGGTTTACCAACCTGCGCGTGGACCCAGTGCACCAAAAACGCAGGATGGTGCTGGTTCCCCCATCCGTGGGTCCAGACCTGCGTTTCTGGGGAAACACCCACATCCTGAGGGAGGGTGTCTCCATGATCACACCTACGTCTCACATCCCAGTTTTTCCACAGACGCATCTCTGATGGGATGGGAGAGGGACGTGCCTCTCCCAATCGGTGGGAGGAAAGTGGCCAAGCCACTCCCACCTCCACATAAACATTCTGGAGCTGATGACAGTCCAGAAGGTTTTGCAACATTTTATTCTGTTAGTTCAGCAGCAACATGTACTGGTGCACACCGACAACCAGGTGGCAGCAGCGTACATCAATCGCCAGGGCGGGTCTCGCTCAGCTCAGCTGCTGCGCGTGGCCAGGCGGCTACTCCTGTGGGCCCAACAAAACCTGCTCTCTCTGAGAGCGGTGTACATCCCAGGAGTGCTGAACGTGGGAGCAGATATCATGTCGAGGGGGGGACCACGTCAGGGGGACTGGTCTCTCCACTCGGACTTAATAAATCAGATTTGGGCCAGATTCGGTCGTGCAGAAATAGACCTTTTTGCAGCCCGAAGCAACAGGAAGTGTGCACTCTGGTGCTCACTGAACCCAAAAGACGACCCCCCTCTGGGAGTGGACGTTTCTGCGCTCAGATGGTGGTCAGAGAAGAAGCTTTACGCTTTTCCACCAGTCCCTCTCATTCCAAGAGAGCTAGAACGAGTCCGGGAGGAGAAACTGTCTCTCATCCTGGTGGCTCCAGAGTGCAAATATGCACCCTGGTCCCCAGACCTGCAGCAGCTGGTAGTGGACAGCCCCCTGCAGCTGCCATGGAGGGAGGATGCTCTCCTCCAAGCGAGAGGGGCGATCAGCCATTTCCCAGAAATAGGCCAACGCCGTTGGGCCTGGAAGCTGAGCGGCGCCGCCTAACAAACTTAGGCCTCACCCCAGCCGGGGTTTGGACGATTCAGGACGCCCGTACCCCGCCCACAACTACGCTTTATGCGTCTAGTGGGCAGCTTTTCAGCGGTGGTGCGGGGACAGAGGCATCGAGGCCACAGCATGTGACATTGGCTCTGTCCTGGCTTTTCTGCAACTGCTGTTGGAGAGAAAGCTAGTTTTTAGCACGATAAAAGTGTACGCGGCGGCCATTTTCATCATGTCACGAGGGTTTTGGTGGCAGGACGTTATTCAATCATTCTCTGATTAAACGTTTCCTGAGGGGCGTTAGACGCCTTAGACCCTTGAAGCGTGACATCACACCTCAGGGGGATCTGGCACTAGTTCTGGGCGCTTTAACCAAAGCCCCCTTTGAACCCTTAGAGGAGGTGTCAATTAAGTTTTTGTCCATAAAAACTGCTCTTTTGCTGGCACTCACGTCGGCAAAGAAGGTGAGTGACCTCTGCACTTTCCATAGCTCCCTCTTGTTTACATATTAAACCTGATGGCAGCTCAGCGACTTTGAGGCCTAACCCGGCTTTATCCCAAGTCGCTCACCAGCAGTTTTTAAATCTCGGACAATAACTCTTAGTGGTTTCCATCTCCCTCCTCATGCTTCAGAGGAGGAAGCTAGGTCACACTGGCTGTGCCCAATTAGGGCTCTCAGAGCTTATCTGGCACGCACAACGAGTGTACGCCGCTCTCAAAGTTTGTTTGTCCATTTAGGACAACTCAGCGGGTCGGGCTCTGTCCTCTCAGCGCCTCTCTCACTGGCTGTGTGAAGCCATATCAGAGGCCTACAAAGCTGAGGGGAAGGAGCCTCCTGCGTCTCTGCGAGCTCATTCGACACGAGCTATGGCTTCGTCTGCAGCTCTGCACGGTGGGATGTCGGTCAGCGACATCTGTCAGGCCGCAGCTTGGAGCTCGTCCTGTTCTTACCCGTTTTTGTTTACGGGATGTGTCTACTTTTTCTATGACTCATTCAGTTCTGGGAGTCCTGGATAAGTAGTGGGAGTACACCTCCTAATGTTTAACTGTTCCACTGTACATAGTTCATGCAACAGTTGACGTTACACTATTTTTGTTTTGCAGCCGGAGAGTGTTCCTCTCCTTGTCTATGTGCAAAAAAAAAAAAAAAAAAAACACAACATCAAACAATATCTTTCAGTGTTGTGGCTTGCTGCACAGCAGCAGAGCACGTCTGGAGGTTGTTTAAAGGCCTGCAGGCCTTCCTCCAGCCCACCACCTGCCTTTCCTCTTGCATGAGGAAGGACGTGCTTATTGGGATTGGGTGAGCAGATGCTCCTCATTGGTGGGATCCAGCGTGGCATGGACTATTTCCTGCTACGCCCTTTATTCCAATAAGCGAGCTAAAGGGCGAGCTATACGAAGGTAGAACGTTGGTTACGTATCGTAACCCCAGATTCTACGAGTATAGCGAGCCCTTTAGCTATCGGGCCACTCTGTATCCAAAATGGCTGAATGAATTAGCTATATTTGGAGATAGATTCACCCTGGTCGAGGGGTTTTATCGACCCGAGGGGTGGGCCCATCCGGTAGGTGGGCGTGGACTAAAAGGTTTTCAGTAGGCGCTGACGCGCGGGGGAGACTTCCAATAAGCGAGCTAAAGGGCTCGCTATACTCGTAGAATCTGGGGTTACGATACGTAACCAACGTTTTCATCCTGGTGGAAACTGGACCCACATCCGAACCGCCGGTCCGCTTCGTGGAACGACAGCTTCGACCTCGCAGGAAAAAACTAAAAATAAAACCTCAGTTGGTTGTTCTGTGATCGAACTAAACACAAGGAAACATTATTAAGAACATTGTTTACCTTGTAGCGCTGCTAAATCAGCTGATTCTCACGGACTAAAGTCAGACATGTTGACTCGGTTCTGGTTCTGCTCAGCAACTGGTGTGCAGATGAAGCGGTCCACTTGGTGTCAGATCTGTTGACTCTTATCCAAATTCCAGCTTTAACTTGTTGTTAACTTGTTGACAACAACTTGTAGTAGCTGAACTTTTAGCCAGAGAGGAAAACAGGCTGCCTCGTCTGCTTTGTTTACCTCAGGCAGCAGTGGCGCATGCGCAGTAGTGAAGGTTCCAAAGATCACAGCGCCATCTACAGGCCCAGCATGGTAACTACAGTAAATTCATGAGTACGGGGGGTGGGGGGGGAGAGAGTCGTATCCACAGAATTCGCCCATGTCAACGCAAAACTTTCAACCTAATTAACATACCCAAAAGTTGCGTTTCCCCCACACAGTGTCCGTGTAAACAGGGCTACATCACCTTAAAATGTATTGTATTTGTGTTGTTACAGTTTCTTTTAATTACCATTTTATTTTCGTTTGTTTAAATGCACTACTTCTCATATTTGCACTAATGTTTGTATTGCATTACTGTCTATAGTCCTACTACTGTTTACATTTACATTTACACTACTTTTTATATCCACGCTACTGCTGATATATATATTCTTTTTATTAGCTTTATTGCATATGTTGGCCCTTATAAAAAAGGACAATTATAAGAAAAGAGATGACTAGTTGAAACCAGTGCGTCTTTACTTACTGTTGTATTAAATGTAAAGAGCCGAACGTCAAAAGCAAAACACAGAAATATTTCCTTATACAACTCTTAACCTTTCTAAATACAAGTAAACACCACATTTCTTTAGAGAAAATCAAGTATTTCACATTACAGTTACTCAACAATATCTAAACATTTTACTTTGAATTAATGTTGTTACCTTACTGTCAGAAGTAAATTAATAAAGAGAAAAATAGGAATATCAAAATGATGAAGAACAGTACATTACTTGTACTTCATAAAAATTACAATTATCCTCATTTATCAACCAACTGCCGAACAGAAGAGGTTGCTAACGGCTTATTAACGTTAGCAACAGAGCTAAGTAGCTAGCCAAACACTCTTCACACATTACATTAAAACAAGATAACTAATATGTGACACAAAACTAACTAAACATATACAAACTCGCACATACAGGGCTAGCATTCACTCATATCATTTTCCTGAAAGTTTAATCTAACTTCTTACCTTATAAAAAAGGACAATTATAAGAAAAGAGATGACTAGTTGAAACCAGTGCGTCTTTACTTACTGTTGTATTAAATGTAAAGAGCGCACGAGTCCCTCTAGTGGACTCTTTTGACTATTGCGCCAACGCACCATTCTTTCAAAGGCCCCACTACATTCCATGCACACACCAAATCAAGCTAAATTAATGCAGATAATCAAACAATTGGATCTAATATGAACACGGTCAAATGAATATCATACCCTGTAACACACTCCCCCACAAAATAGATGTTGTCCCCAACATCTCAACTCATGCGATGTTGGGAAAGTAGTAAAGCATGAGAAGCAACCCATCAGTCTTAAAAATATTCCTTAAGTCACTAAATCTACTTACAGACTGGAACTCTTTTCATACATTCTCATTTTGAGGGTAAACACCCAGTGTCCATGTTTTAAACATGAAAGTCACTACTTGTCCATCATCTTAGTGGTCATCCCGTGACTCCATAACAAGAGTTCATTGACAAGTACATTGCGGCTTGGATGCCAATAATGTCAGTTCACGTAGAGAATAGTCCCTCATTGTGAATGTTATAATAAACAGTCCATCATGCTATGACCCCAATGTGTGTCCATTCTTTCAGTTCAGTGGTGCACCATGTCCTGCTCTCATCTCTGATAGTCATATGAGATGTAGTATGGGTGAACAATGTTCATCCATGGCATTGTGAAGTATGGGGGCTGTGGTGGAGTCCTTAGGTTATAGCAGACTGGAGATCCAAGCCTCTCATATGTAAAAACTTTGGGCTTCCTATGAAGCCGTTGCGGTCGTTGAGCTTCTTCAGGAGCCTGAACTCCCTCTCTGATGATCCCAGTTGAAGCAGGTTGTTCAGTAGCATCCTCCATCATTTGTTCCTCGTTACAAGAGCCAGACTCCTCATATTCCATCACAGTTGTTTCTCCTTGTTTGTGATCCATTTCAGGAGCTATGCTCTGTTCAAACTGGATATCTCCTAGCTCTTGGGTTGTGCTTGCAGGCATATGACTTACTTTCTCAGGCTGGGCTGGCTGGTGAAATAGCACAGGATAGTATTCGTCAGCGTCAGCATCATCATCCTCTTCCTCTGCCTGCTCCACTCCTTTGTTATTTAACATTTTTCTCCTCTTCTTTCCAGTCTGGACTGGAATCTCAAGGGGCAAAGAGTCACATGGGAGGAGCAGATTGCGATGAAGGACCCTTGACCTTCTTTGACCCTTTTCAGGTTTGAGTTCATAAACTGGGACATTTTCATTTACCTGGCGTACAACAACATGAACAATGTCCTCCCAATGATTCCTCAGTTTTCCTGGGCCCCCACGAGGTGTCAAATTGCGCACTAAAACACGATCACCTGGTTGTAGTACTGAACTATTCACCTTGCGGTTGTACAATTCCTTACTCCTCTGGCCGGCTTTCTGGGCATTTTCTCTGACGATTCCATACGCCTCCTCCATGCCTTGCTTCCACTTTTCCATATAGCCATGATGATTATGGTCTGCTTGTTCTGGAGTCAAATTAAACAGCATGTCAACTGGCAATCGGGGAGAACGCCCATACAACAACTGAAAGGGGGAGAAACCTGTCACCTCACTCCGAGTACAGTTATATGCATAGATCATTTTGTTTAATGAATCCTTCCAGTTGTGTTTCTGTTTGTCTGTAAGTGTCCGAAGCATTTGGAGTAATGTCCGGTTGAATCTTTCAACTTGTCCATTTCCTTGCGGGTGGTAGGGAGTGGTTCTGGACCCTGCAATTCCACAGTATTTTTTTAGTTGTGTGAATAGTTGATTCTCAAATTCACCACCCTGGTCGTGGTGAATACGAGCAGGAAAACCAAATTTCATGGCGTAATCATTAAAGATCTTGTCCGCAGCTGTTTTAGCTGATTTGGAAGTGGTGGCATAGGCCTGGGCAAAGCGGGTAAAATGATCAATAATCACCAAGATGTACTCATAACCCCCTAGACATTTTTCGAGATGTAGGAAATCAACAGAGACAAGTTCAAATGGTTGAGTTGTTACTATATTGGTGAGGGGAGCCCTTGTTTCCTGACTGGGTTTCTTATGTTTGAGACATTCACATCTTCTCATGACATAGCTCTCTATCTCACGCTGCATATATGGCCAATAAAACCTGTCCCGTATCAGGGATGATGTCCTGTCGACACCTTGGTGGCCCATTTCGTCATGAAGTTCCCTCAACACTGTATTTTTATATTTTTCTGGGAGTACAAGTTGTTTTTTGCTTGTTGTCTTTCTGTGCAACACCCCACTTTCATCAATTTCCAACTTGTCCCACTCTCTTAGCAAACACCCCACTTGTGGACTAAGTTGCTTGAGTTGTGCACCTGACGGTTTGCTTGCGGTTAGTTTTAACTGGATCACTGGTCCCAGAACTGGATCATTTCTTTGGTCATTCTGGATCTGTTCTGGTGTTAGTGGGATGATGGATGTGTCAGGGGTCAAATCTGCAGATGCTACTGAGACACACATGGACCACGACACACTGGACTCATCTTGATTTTTCACTGCTTCTGTAGTTGCCCCAATGACGTCAGATGGCATTTCTTCTGAACACTCTTTCATAAAAAACTCTGCATCTAGAGGCATTCGGGATAAACTATCTGCGTCCACATTTTCCTTTCCTGGCCTGTATTTCACAGAGAAATGAAAATCTGCCAGCTCTGCAACCCATCGGCATCCTGTTGCATTTAGTTTGGCAGATGACAACACGTATGTGAGTGGATTATTGTCACTATAGACAGTGAAAAATGGGGCATAATATAAATAGTCTCTGAATTTCTCTGTTACAGCCCATTTAAGGGCGAGGAACTCCAACTTCCCCGAATGCAAATGATAATTTTTCTCTGCAGCTGTTAGGGTGCGCGAGCCATAGGCAATCACACGAAGCTTTCCACTCTGCTTTTGGTATAGCACAGCACCTAGACCCAGATTTGACGCATCTGTGTGAAGAACAAATGGCTGTGAGAAATCTGGGAAGCCAAGTATAGGGGGGTTGACAAGGAAGTCAATGAGTTGTTCCAGGATCAACTGGTGTTTTTCAGTCCAATGAATGATTGTACTGGATGGGACAGCTCTGCTGCCAGTTTTTGTTGGCCACTTTCTCTTTTTGTTTGTTAACGGCTCATGCTTTGTAGGTGCTTTTAACAGATCATATAAGGGACTAGCAATACGTGAAAAGTCCTTTATATACTGCCTGTAATAGCTCAAAAGTCCAAGAATTGCTCTCAACTCACCAACATTCGCAGGATGTTTATGCTTTAGGGCTCTTACAGCATTAGTGTCAGCTGGATCCATCCTGTTGCCCTCAGCAGACACGATCCTGCCCAGGTACCGCACCTCAGCTTTAAACAGGTCACACTTTTTAGGTTTTAGCTTGATCCCATGCTGCCTCAGACGTTGCAACACTGCTCGGACATGGCTGACATGATCTTCAAATGTCCTGCTAAACACAAGAACATCATCAAGATATGGTACACACATTTCATCCCTCAAATCTGCTAAGCATTGTTCCATGCAGCGCTGAAAAGCTGCGGGCGCATTCATCAGGCCGAATGGGATTCGTATCCACTCGTATAGACCCCAGGGGGTCACAAAGGCTGTTAAATGCCTGCTGTCTCTGTCCATGAATCCCTGATGATATGCTTTCCCTTGGTCCAGCAAGGAAAAGTAGGTGTTTCCCCCCAGGCTATCCATTATATCTTGAACCCTGGGAATCGGGTGGCGGTCAGGATGTGTTTTTTTGTTGAGCTCTCTGTAATCTATACATAAACGCAGAGTCCCATCTTTTTTTCTTACGCAGACAATTGGCGAGGAATAAGAAGATTTGGATCTTTCAACCCACCCTTGCACTATGAGATCCTGCAGGTAATCTTTCATTTCCCTGTACAGAGGTTTGGGCACAGACCGGTATGTTTTTGACACAGGTTCATCATCCTTCAGTGAGATGTTCATTTGTAACCCGTGTATGCAGCCAATATCCTCATCAGATTTGGAGAAAGACTCAGATTCTTCTCTTAACATTTGACTTACTATTTGTCTCTGGTCCTCATCCAGGTGAGTTAAATCAACAGGAGGGTCCCACTGTCCATCTGTAGGTACACCTTCACTGGTGCTCTGGGCCTGGATGTGATTGACTGATTTACTTGTTGGTTGTTGGGTTGTGCTAAAAAAGTCAGCTGGATACACAGACCTTACAGACTGCACAGCTCCAACAACCGTCCGGCCTGGAAGTGTGATATCGTGGTTTGTGGGGTTTTGAACACTTAAAACAACCTTTGGGGCTGTTTCTGCCTCAATTGATACAAGGGTATCACAGAATTCCAATTCTTCAGGCCACTGTGGGTTCACAAGAGGCTCAAAAAGCAGAGTTTTAGCTTCCCTAAACTTTGGGGCCTGAATACGACACTGAATCTGGACGGTGGTGTGTTTTGGCACATTGACTCTTTCATTTACTGTCATCACATTGTGTTCACATGTTTGACCCAGGCTGACAGCAGAAATAAAGGCTTTTACCTTATTATTTTTTAGATGAGGGAATGCAATTTTTACTGCATTTACAAGTTTGTCCATACCACCATATATTGGTTGGCCTTCCCGGTTGTTCTGCACGAGATGTTCAATTACATTGAACCCAATGATTGGGCATTGCTGTTGGTTGCCTTTCAACACAAGCACAGGTATTAGCAGCTCATCATCCATGGTAGTCAACTTGAAAGGGACTTCCAGCCAGCCAGAGTATGGCATGGCGGTGCCATTAGCTGCTTCAATATATAATGGGTCCAGTGTGTCCTGTAGTTCAGTAACATCCCTTAGCTGCAGGTCAGGTAGGTAATTTTCTTTCCAAGCCTCATCTATAGCACATATTTGTGAACCTGTGTCCCAGAGTGCTTGAGTATTCTGTCCATTCAGGAAGCACTTGATAATACATTTTTTTCCTACTAGCTCCCTTACAGTTTGATCTTTAACAGAAGCTCTGATAGTTTTGGGTTCAGATTTTTCACGTAGCTGCCTGACTTGTTTAACACCTAAACATGAGTGTGACTTACAGTCAATTTTGTGAACAGGCCAATGCATTTTCTGACATGTTTTTGAGCAATAAAGAGCAGTTTTACAACTCCAGCAGCGTTTTAATTCCCTCTTCACTTTCTTTTTTCCACAGTTTACACAAAAATGGGACTTGTAGTTAACTCTGGTTGCCCCACGCCCCACGGAGGCAACCCGACTTAGTTTAAAGGTCCCCTATAGGTTGAAGAAGCTGCTCTGTCTGCTCTACATCCTGCCCTGAAGTGCTCAGTACTTCCACATCTGAAGCAATGCTGACAATGTTCCTCATTGGCTTGGGTACAAGCAAAGCATCTGGGTTGTTGGCGTGGTCTTTGGTAATATTGTTGTGGAGCAAACCTTTGTTGAAATTGTGCAGTCCCTCTCATCTGTCCTGGACCATACAGGGGCCTGTACTCCTGCAGCAATTCTGGGTGCTGTTGAGGATAAACTGGCATCATGGGTGACATGAATCTGAAGGACTGTTCTGTAGGTGAGAACACTGGACTTGCGGCAAACACTTGTTCTGAACTTTGTGGGGGTTGCTTTGGCTGTGTATTAGTGTTTTTTTGGATTGTTTCCCTGATTTGGAACACTTCAGCTCTCAGATCCTTTAACAACACCATGTCAGAGCGCATTTCTTTGATCTCAGATAACACATCAGGGGACATCTGAGATCGGCTTTGCTGGGTTGGAGTTTTTGTTTCTCTGGCTGGCTCACCAGACTGGACAGTACTGACACTGGTTGCCCTTTGTGGGACAGCGTGCTTCTTTTTGTCCTGCCTCTCCTTTTCATTTGTACAAGCAATATTCACTTTCTCCAGCAGCAGTTCATCGGGTGCGCCAGGCTTTGTGAGGTAAGGCTGTAGACAAGGGCGTAGATTTCATCTCATTATTGGGGGGGACCATAAACAAGGAACATTTTTAAGAGCAATTTTGGGGGGGGGTCGGCAAAGTTACAGTGAAATGTAATGCAAAATGTACAGAGGGAAGTTTATCCAAACTGCATGCATATACTATGCAGAATAATCAGCAATAATATTGATTTAAATGGCATGTATTTAGTAGTCTTAATACTACTATTAATCAGTACAATAGTGACACTCATTACTCTTATAAAAAAAAATTATGTGTTCAATCTTTGCCACTTGTCAAATGACAAGTGGCAAAATCAACTACCTCATACATATACTGTGTACATTAACTTCATATGCTGCTTTGTCACTCTATTACAAATGTCAATGCCAGAACCTTCATTTTATTTTACAGATATACTTTTTACACTTTTATACTACTATGCAAAAAACTCAGGACAGTATTACACTTTTTATTATTTCATTTTATGCTTATGTTTATTAAATGTTTAGTGTTTTAGTGTTGGTGTAACTTTTCATACTTTTATACTACTATGCAAAAACTACTATGAAAAACTCAGGACAGTATTACACTTTTATTATTTCATTTTATGCTTATGTTGATTAAATGTTTTAGTGT
Organism: Garcialebias charrua; assembly: GCA_038048925.1. Classification (NCBI taxonomy): domain Eukaryota; kingdom Metazoa; phylum Chordata; class Actinopteri; order Cyprinodontiformes; family Rivulidae; genus Garcialebias; species Garcialebias charrua. Next base: position 56,269 of record JBBPBX010006421.1, on the reverse strand, counting down.
TTTAATGGTTACTGTTGCACCGAGGGACTGAGAGAAATGCAATTTCAATCCTGTGTATGTCCTGTACATATTGCAGTTTTGACAATAAAGTTGACTTTGACTTTGACTTTGATGAGAATTTTCCAAAATAGGTCCCCTCTAAATATTGTTTAAATTTCAGTTTGGCTTGTATTCATAGATTGCTGTGGTCAGTGTCACTGATAATCTGGTACCACACCTTCCCAAAATCTTAAAGCTTAAAAAGAAAACAGTTTTCAAGGAGAAGAAATACTTTAATGCAGGGGTCACCAAACTTTTTGAGACTGAGAGCTACTTCAGTGGGACCAAGAGGCACAAAGGTCCACTTGTTCGTTCCAAACAAATTTGCATGGTTCAACTTTAATTATAGTATTAATAATAATACATTTACATACATGTGAATATATGACTGCCTGATCACATCTGATCTGGTCTGTATTATTAAAGACTCCACACAATGATTTAGCTTGGTAAATATGATCAATTATTATTGATAATTACCAGTAGTGATTAGAACTCTCAATCAAGAACTTGAGTCCTCAGTTTGAATAATTTTTTGGCTCTTCTGTGCAAATGTAAATTGTTCTTAGCTTTGACTGGGAGTGTGGATGGTTGTTTGTCTCTTTGTCTGTCTCTGTGATGGACTGGAGACGTGTCCTGGGTGTCTCTGGGACAGACTGGTGACTTGTCCTGGGTGTCCCTGCCTTCACACAAAAGCAGCTGAGATTGGTTCCAGTCCTAAACAAGGGGGCATAATGGATTACTTATTAACTGATATTTAAACATAAAACACTATTTCTTTTATGTTAAACTCAATCTGTAACATTTGAAATTCATTGTATTTTATAAATATTTTATTAACTGTTTTGTAGAAATGAACACGTTTGTAACATTCATTCAAAATATGCCTTTTACTATTAGCATTTTAAGAACCTATTAAGAATAAAATCTTCCAGTTGCAGATACAAAATATCAATAATGTAATATAATAAACAGTGACATTTTTTAATTAATCATGTGACATAAGTATTGATCCTCAACATTTTTTATAATAATAATTTATTTATAAAGCCCTTTAAAACAACCACAGCTGCAACAAAGTGCTACACATATAAAATCATTTTAACTAATCATCACATCTTCTCTACTCTTTTTAAATTAATTATCTTTCACATATTTTATCATTACCATTTCATCATCATGTGTGGCATGGAGGCTGCACAGTTGCAGAGAGGAAAGCTCTACAGAGAGTCTGCACAGAAGTCTGTTGGAGTCAGTCTCCCCACCATCACAGACATTTACACCTCCAGATGCAGGAAAAGAGCCACCTGCATCATGAAAGACCTCACTCACCCAGCACACTCACTTTGCCCCACTCCCCTCAGGACGGAGGTTGAGGAGCATCAAATGTAGAACCACTAGACTGAGGAACAGCTTCTACCCTGAGGCTGTTAGACTCATGAATGAATAAATAAAAATAAAATAAAAATAAACACTGCAAAATATCACATCATGCTGATGCTGATCTGTTTTCTTGTTGCTGTGTTCATCTGTGACCATCTGCTCATACAGACTCGTGTTCGTGCTGCTGTTTATAATGATGTTTTTCCACTATATTAGGGCTTAGTGTATTACTAGTTGATGTTTTTCTTAGTTAATTCTAGATGTTATTACTGTTTTTCTCTTGCATTTGTTGTTGGATGTAACTGGGACCCTGTGTACATAATCTCGTTTTCATCACATGTACCACATGCGGTGCAAATGACAATAAAGACTCTCTGACTCTCACTCTCTGATTACTTCTTTCAAGAGCTCCACACCTGAAAATATGATGAATGTTAATCCATCCTGCTCAAAGCTGCGCTGACATTCTTCTGTCTGTTGTGAGCCAGTTAGCATTGAAGCTAGTGTGTTAGCTGATGAAGTGTTGCTCCTCGTTGTGTTTTTCTGTCACCACAGCCACTAATGAGACACAAACACACTTGTGTTTCAACACTGTAAAATACCTTTTCCTCCCAGTCACTGTCACCTATGTTTTAAGTAGCTACTTACTGGAAGTTAATAGTTTGTGCTGCAGCTCACTCCCACCCAGCGGCTCTGCGACTGTGACTCCGGTGCCGCTGTTGTTCCTTGTAAACATTGGACTAAACCATTTGCCAACAGAGGGGAGGGGGCAAAATTTCATTTTTCTTAGAATAATGGCGGATTTCTCTTTTTTTGCCTTTTTATATTTATATTGTTTAAAGACACGGTTTCCTTTATTGAATTATTTGGGGGGACAGACCTATATTTCCCCAAGATTGGGGGGGTCCGGACCCCCCCGACCCCCCCAGGATCTACGCCTATGGCTGTAGATCACTCTTGATGTTGTCATTCTGTAAACCTGTCAAGATGGTATGCATAAACAGATTCTGGACAAGAGCAGGTTCATATTTTAAAGCTGACTCTGCTTCCTGAGAGGCAAACAGAATTTTCTGCCTCAGGTCCATAGCCCTGATTAAGAAATTCTGAGGAGACTCTTTGCTGCCCTGAACCTCAGAGGTTAGCTGCTTGTATAAATCTGTGGCACCTCTCTCCTGGTAATGAGACCTTAAGATTCTACGCAGAGCAGGTAAGGTAAGGGTCTCTTTTCCCTCCAAGTAGCTCCGTAATTGTAGGCCGGGTGTTATAGCACGGATCACAGCATCAATAATATCTGTCTCTGAATAGCCTTTGGTAAGCCCACTTTCAATCTGTCTTGCCAGGCTAGAGAATGTCAACCGATCCTTCTGGCCTGGCTCTCCTATCTGTCCAAGAATCTTGAAATCTTTGCGCCACATTGGATTTTCTGAAAATGTTGGAGTCACATTTATCTGTGAAACCTGTGGGCAAGAGAACGTTTTTCTGTCCATTACACCCCGGGCCTCTTTTTCTTTCTGTTGTAGCGACAATCTGAGTGCCTCTATTTCTTTTTGAAGCCTTTCCTGGTCATCAGATTGATTTTCTACTCTGGGTGACTCTTTAATGGACTTTACTTTATTTATTGTGTCCCAGATGCTGAGATATTCTGACATGCCTTCATCTTCAAGGCTAGCCAGTTGCTCCCGCTCAAGATATTTGATGACATATGAAATTAGATGACTGCGTGTTTTACTAGTCAAAAGTTCTCCTCCAGGTTCTGAGTGCTCCAACTAGTATTAAAATAGAACTTTTTAATGTTCAATCACTTTCAAACAAATCATGTCTAATTCATGATCACATTTTGGAGAAGAATTTGGACCTCATGTGCCTCACAGAAACTTGGCATAGACCGGATGTGTACAGTTCTTTAAATGAAGCTTGTCCATCTGGATACAGCTATCTGCAGAGAGCCCGCAGCACTGGCCGCGGTGGTGGTCTGGCTGTAATCTACCGCAGTAGTTTAGGGCTGTCGCATCTGGTTTCTCAGGATTTTTCTTCTTTTGAATGTCTGGCTTTCAGCTTCAAAGCCCCACTCCTGATGAATGTTATATTAATTTATAGACCTCCCAAACCGCATGTTTCATTTAACTCAGAGATACATGACCTCTTCACTTATTTCTGCACCTCCCCTGTGAAGACTATTTTTCTTGGCGACTTGAATATCCACGTGGACAATTCCTCTTCACCTCTGGCAACGGATTTTAAGTCTCTTTTGGACTCTCTTAATCTCACTCAACATGTTGACGCCCCTACGCACAGCAGGGGGCATACTCTGGATTTGGTGATTACTGACACTGTACTCATCAATAATTTATCTGTATATGACCTGGGTGTCTCAGACCACAGGGTCATCTCCCTGGAAGTGCCTTCATCTTCGCCTGCTTCAAACCCAAAACGACCCATCCAGTTCCGTGACCTTAAAAACATTTCCCTTGATGTTCTGTCTGCTGATCTTCACACCATGACCGCTGTCAATCATTCATCTGCAGATGACTCTGTGGATTACTACAACCAATCTCTTCGGGAGCTCCTGGACCTACATGCTCCCTTGAAAACAAGACTGGTGTCTTTCTCCCGTTCAGCCCCTTGGTACACTGATGAGCTGCGCAAGATGAAGGCAACTGGCCGTGCTATCGAGAGACGTCTAAAATCATCTGGTCTCTCGGTACATAAGCAGGCGTACAAAGAACATCAGAAAGCGTACGCCTATTCTCTTAAAGAAGCACGCTCCAAATATTATTCTAACATCATCAACACCTGCCCTGGAAACTCTAAACAGCTCTTCTCCACAATAACTCGTCTGCTTAATCCCATTAAACAAACTCTTGAGGACTCTGCTCAAAAATGCGAGCTGTTTCTTTCATCTTTTAAAACCAAAATTGACACTATCAGATCTCAGCTCCACAACCTCCCTGTTCTCAGTGTGCCATCTACCCGTCTGCATTCTGGGACCCTTAACAGCTTTGACGAAGTTGTTCAGAGTGAGGTGGAGGCCATCATCAAGAAAATGAAGCCTTCATCCTGCGCCCTGGATCCTTTCCCCTCGTCTCTCATAAAATCCAATCACTCTGCAATAGGCCCACTTATCACTCAAATAATAAATCAGTCTCTTCAATCTGGTCATGTTCCACTGCCTCTAAAAACTGCCATCATTAGGCCTCTTCTGAAAAAATCTAATTTGGATCCCGACATTTTTTCTAATTACCGCCCAATTTCACACCTCCCTTTTCTGTCTAAAGTGCTGGAAAAAGCAGTTGCTGCTCAGCTGCAGGATCACTTACAACAACACTCCCTGTATGAGAAGTTCCAGTCTGGATTCAGGGCAGCTCACAGTACTGAGACTGCACTGCTGAGAGTTACTAATGATGTCCTCTTGGCTGCTGACACTGGCTCTCCCTCCATCCTTGTCCTCCTTGACCTCACTGCAGCCTTCGACACTGTGGACCATAGTATCCTCCTCCACCGTCTTCATGTGGAGGTCGGTCTCTGTGACACCGTCCTGGACTGGTTTAAATCTTTCCTCTCCAATAGGCTGGAATGTGTTAGTCTTGGCAACGCCACGTCCCAGACAGTCTCTGTCTCCTGTGGTGTCCCTCAGGGGTCGGTTCTGGGGCCCCTGTTGTTTTCCCTTTACATGCTGCCTTTAGGTCAAATTATTAATCAGTTCAACATTTCTTTTCACTGTTATGCCGACGATACACAGCTTTACATCAGGACTGGAGCATCCTCATCTTCCACCTTGTCATCTCCATCTTCACTCACTGCCCTCTCTGCCTGCCTGGAGGCAATTAGGGCATGGATGAATCAGAACTTTCTTCAATTAAACTGCTCCAAGACCGAGGCCATACTGATTGGCACCCCTCACCAGGTACAGACATCTACTATAACAACACTTTCCTTTTCTGGACAAGACATCCCCCTCTCCACCTCTGTTACAAATCTTGGAATAAAAATGGACTCCAATCTTACATTTGAAAATCACATTAAGCTTCTGTTTAAAACTTGCTTCTTCCATCTTCGAAACATCTCTAGACTTCGCCCATCCCTAACTTTTTCCGATGCTGAGAAGCTCGTCCATGCTTTTGTCTCCTCCAGGCTCGACTACTGCAACTCCCTGTTTATTGGAATCCCTGGCAAAAACCTTCAGAAACTTCAATATATTCAAAACAGTGCTGCAAGGATCTTGTTGCGAGTTCGTAAATTTGAACATATTACGCCCATTCTTCATAACCTTCATTGGCTTCCTGTCGCCTACAGAATTCAGTACAAAACTGCTCTCATTACACATCAATGCTTACATGGAGCTTCACCAGATTATCTGAAGGATATTCTTATTCCACACTCATCCACCCGGTCGCTGCGGTCACAGAACAGTAATCTCCTTCACATTCCGAGAACCAAATTAAGGACCATGGGAGACCGGGCTTTCAGTGTGGCTGCCCCCCGCCTGTGGAACTCTCTTCCTGACTGTCTGAGGGTCCCACAGTCTGTGGTTGACTTTAAGAGCGGCTTGAAGACCTTTCTTTTCAACCGAGCATACTCTACCTCCTCATGATTCTACTTTTGTTCTTAGTTGATACTGTTATTGATTTTACTTGTTTTATTACTTGTTTTATTGACATTTAATTTCTGTTGCACCGTGTAGCACTTTGAGATTTTCATTAATGAAAAGTGCGTTATAAATTGAATTCATTATTATTATTATTATTAGTGCTGCAGTGTGATGCATACTTCGATCAGCTGTTCAAATGTCAAGTTATACAATGCTCCTTTTATCTCCAGCTGAAGATTTTCCAGTTCCGACTCCATTTTTATATTTTGGAATTTCAGAAACAATAGAATGGGGTCCAACCGCCTTCAGTTGATTGGTGTTGATCTCTAGTGGTCAGTGCACACTTCAGGATACAAACTGTCAACTGCTGGTTGAAGACCTCCACGTTGTTTTCTGCGAACTTGGGTTGTTTTGGGATGCTCAGCAGGAGGGTTCCACAGGAATCTTGGGAATGGTCCTCTCGCCAAACGATCCCAGCGATGCCTCCAAATGTTGGCCCTTATAAAAAAGGACAATTATAAGAAAAGAGATGACTAGTTGAAACCAGTGCGTCTTTACTTACTGTTGTATTAAATGTAAAGAGCCGAACGTCAAAAGCAAAACACAGAAATATTTCCTTATACAACTCTTAACCTTTCTAAATACAAGTAAACACCACATTTCTTTAGAGAAAATCAAGTATTTCACATTACAGTTACTCAACAATATCTAAACATTTTACTTTGAATTAATGTTGTTACCTTACTGTCAGAAGTAAACTAATAAAGAGAAAAATAGGAATATCAAAATGATGAAGAACAGTACATTACTTGTACTTCATAAAAATTACAATTATAAATATTTCCTTATACAACTCTTAACCTTTCTAAATACAAGTAAACACCACATTTCTTTAGAGAAAATCAAGTATTTCACATTACAGTTACTCAACAATATCTAAACATTTTACTTTGAATTAATGTTGTTACCTTACTGTCAGAAGTAAATTAATAAAGAGAAAAATAGGAATATCAAAATGATGAAGAACAGTACATTACTTGTACTTCATAAAAATTACAATTATCCTCATTTAAGCTAATCAACCAACTGCCGAACAGAAGAGGTTGCTAACGGCTTATTAACGTTAGCAACAGAGCTAAGTAGCTAGCCAAACACTCTTCACACATTACATTAAAACAAGATAACTAATATGTGACACAAAACTAACTAAACATATACAAACTCGCACATACAGGGCTAGCATTCACTCATATCATTTTCCTGAAAGTTTAATCTAACTTCTTACCTTATAAAAAAGGACAATTATAAGAAAAGAGATGACTAGTTGAAACCAGTGCGTCTTTACTTACTGTTGTATTAAATGTAAAGAGCGCACGAGTCCCCCTAGTGGACTCTTTTGACTATTGCGCCAACGCACCATTCTTTCAAAGGCCCCACTACATTCCATGCACACACCAAATCAAGCTAAATTAATGCAGATAATCAAACAATTGGATCTAATATGAACACGGTCAAATGAATATCATACCCTGTAACAGCGGCAGCCATTTTAACTGACGACGTCAGTCGACGTTGTTCAAAACTCTGCCTTCTGTTCTCTGATTGGTCCGGTAATCCGCCTTCTGTTCTTTGATTGGTCCGGTCAAAAATCTAACGGAGAAATCCTTGTCTATGAGAGAAGTCCCAGACCCTAGTACAAAGCGAAGTGAAGGACAAGGGTCTGGTTTTAACCAGGCTAGCAGCAATGGCAAGTCTGGAAGGAAAGTTGGCGTTTTCAAAGTGGAAATACAGACACACACTACTTTACTTTCCTTGAGGTAAAAGGCAAGAACGTGCATGTGAAGTGTACAATATGTCCCGGAGCGAAGTGTTTGTCTACGTCCGTCGTAAGCAACTCTAATCTGATGAAGCATCTCACAACTGCTCAGGTAATTCAGATTTTCAGTACTGTTTTAAATGTACAGTACTTCCTATTGTTAAAATGGTTATTTTGTTTTTAAGAAAAGACTTGAAGAACCAGTTGTGTGAGGGTTTGATTTTATTTTACACTACATAGTTAAAGCACTTATTTTAACTGTTTACTTTTATTTCTAAGAAAACACTTGAACAGTACAGTGTGTACATGGAGCTAAAAACAAAATTGTTATATTATTTTGTTAAACTGTATTTTGTAATGAAGAAAAAACTTGAAGTATAGTATGTCAACCAGTCATGTTCTGTTGAGGTGCAGTAAGTATTAAAAGTTTTGTGTTAAGTACCTGTCTTTGCAAATCTACTTTAAATTCGTAGATATATCTAAACTTAAACCAACCAACCAAACAAACAATAGTTACTTTCCCTGGTAACTAATTACTTTTATAGGGGAGTAATTTAGTTACTAACTCAGTTACTTTATGGGAGAAGTAACTAGTAACTATAATTACTATAATTGCCCCACCTTATCTATCTGACCTCCTCCAAATCCCCATCCCATCACGCTCTCTCAGATCCTCCTCTTTGCTACATCTCCATGTACCCTCTGCCCGCCTCTCCACCATGGGGAGCAGGGCCTTCACCTGCTCTGCCTCTCACTTCTGGAACGCCCTACCGTCAGACCTTCGAAACACCACCTCCCTTTCTCTGTTCAAGACTGCCCTGAAAACCCATCTATTCAGCAAAGTTAGCTTATCACTAACTTTACTAAATGTATTTTTATTATCTTCCATTGTATATCCTTTATGTATTTTATATTTCAATTTGTTGCTGATAATGTTTGATCTGTATTCACTGTGTTGGTTTGTTAAGTGTCCTTGGGTGTCCTGAAAGGCGCTTTTAAATAAAATTATTATTATTATTATTATTATTATATATTATTATTATTAATTACTTTTTAAAAGTAACATTCCCAACACTGGTCACCGCTGACGCGTCACGTATGTTACGCGTCAGCGGTGAGAACCCAGAAATGTTGGCCGTGTTTTGCACCTGGGCCACCAGTCACGCACCTGGTGATGAGCGGCTGAGGTCTGGTGAGAGCTGTGCTGCGTGTTTCATGGCAGGATACAGTTAAACCAAATAAACACGATTAAATTTAGGTAAGCCAATATATTAAATCATACATTAAAATATTGTTGGTGTTAACCTCTACCTGTTGATTCTAAAAAAACTGGACAAGGAGACGGTGAGTGATCTAGAGAATTTTCGGGACCAGTGTTTTGACAGTTTTGTGATGGGTAAGACAAAAGACAACACCACGCCCACACAGATGTCTAAGCGCACGCGTTCGGAGAGCTCTCCGGGCATATCCGGGACCCAAGAGAAGAGTTTCACGGAGATATTAGAATCTATTGATAAAAACTAAGTACCCTGTAGTTTGGATGCTAGACTTTTTTAGTTGAAGTTTTGCACAAAGAATTCGAAAAACTCAGAGAATCCTTGGAGTTCAGTCACGCCCAAGTGACGTCACTCGCTGCAGAGAACCAAGCACTGCGGGGCGACGTGAAAAATTTAACAGAGTAGAAGCATGAGAGATAATCTTGTTTTTTCTGGGATATCAGAGCGAGGGGGGAGGACGCTGAAGCTACGATCCGAGACTTCATTGAACATCAGCTTAAAGTCCCGAGCGAAACAGTTAGAAACATCACTTTCGATCGTGTTCACAGGCTCGGAGCTAAAAGGTCGGATAACTCACGTCCACGAGCAATGGTGGTTAAATTTGAGCATTATAAACAGAAAATGCAGGTTATCAGACAGGGCAGAGAACTGAGGGGGACGAAATTTAGCATTAATGATCAATTTCCAAAAGAAATACTAGACAGAAGTCGCGTTTTGTTCCCTATCAGGAAGAAAATTTATTTCTGAAGGAGCCAGGGCTTCTGTATCTGTTGATAGGTTGTATGTTAATGGTCAGTTGTACAGGGAGCCGGACGTCACTCCGTGGCTGTACTAGAGGAACAACAGGTTAGTGTATGGTTGGTTGGCAGGTGGTTTGGAGCAGGGCTGTTCAACATGTGGCCCACTGGTGAACTAAGTGGTCCATCAATGGAAACAATAAAAAAAAACAATATCTTAGTTTTATTCATAAAACAAAGATATTTATTGATAAGAAGTACTGATAAATAACTCATGAGCGCTTGGCTTTTGATGATTGTGGCCCGTGGGCGGTTTAGTTGAATAGTCCTGGTTTAAGGCTTGTTACACTGGAGGTAAATTAACTGGTATTTGTAAAGGAAATTTAAAGCACAGCTTGGTGTCTGCACTGGTGAAGGTAAATGTCACAGTGGTTATTGTTTGATTTTGTTGTTGTTTTTTGCTTGTTTGTTTTTGTTTTAATTTTATCTTGTTTGTCTCTTTCTTTTGACTTCTCTATATCATTTGTTAGCACGCAACCAGGCACAAGGGCAGATATACACCCATGCCAGTCCGCACATGTACCTCATAAAGAAACACAACCATGATGTATATTCTAGAACAACACTTAGATTATTTCTTAATGATAAATAGTCAACCCTCAAGGATTATGTTTGTACCTGTGTTTTTTTAATTTATTTAATTTTTATATATTTGTTATAATGGGTGTGGTTCATCTACAGGTAGTCCCCGATTTACGAGCGAGATCCGTCACAACGAGGCGCTCGTAAACCGGAAATCTCGTAATTTGGAACGGCCGCCATTTCTCTCGTAAATCCGGAATTTCGCTCGTAAATTGGAACGGTTTTCGCTAGCGCGACTACAAACACTCTATTTTCATCCAAAAACTGCTTATGAGTGCATAAAAATGATCGGAAACGTGTGTCCATATGCTTATCTAACTAACTGTGGTGAAAAAACACATGAAAACTCAGTATTTTTTTCGTTTTTTCCAAAAATTCGCAGCTCGTAAGTCTGGAACCTCGCAGATCAGAGCGCTCGTAAATCGGGGACTACCTGTATATTCTCACAAACACAAGTATGAGCACTTTAAGGTTTGTTACATGGAATATTAATGGAGCCGGTAGCCAACATAAAAAATATAGAATCTTTGACAAGATTAAAGGCAGATGTTGTGTTACTCCAAGAAATTCATAAATTACCATCAACTGTGGATGAGCTGAAATCTGCTGAGTTTCCTGATGTATTTTCAGCCTGCTATAACTCGAGACAAAGGGGAGTGGCAATACTAATACATAAAAATGTTAACTTCACAATATTAGACACAATTATAGATCCTCACGGTAGATATATAATATTAAAATTATCCATACTCAGTCAAAAATATTGTTTTGTTAGTGTATATGGGCCAAATGTGGACGACGCCGTTTTTTTCTATGATCTCTTTTCTATTCTATCAAATCACATGGACTACGCAATGGTAATGGGAGGTGACCTTAACTTGGGTTTAGATGATAAAATGGACAGGCTAAATACAGTGGGAGCTCAACGAGGCTGGCAATCCATAAATATAGTAAAACAGTACATGAGTGATTATGGACTCTGCGATACATGGCGTTCTCTTCACCTTGATAGCAGAGAATATTCTTTCTTTTCACATGTGCATAAATCTTATTCTCATCTGGATTATTTCATAGTAAGCAATTCATTACTGACAAACATTTCAGACACTAAGATACACCCAATTGCTGTCAGCGATCATGCACCAGTTACACTAAATTTAGTTAATAATAAAGAAAACCGAAAAAATATAAACTGGAGATTAAATACCTCACTGCTAAAAGACGAAGAATTTATACAATATTTTTAAAAAGAATGGACATTGTATTTAGAGTTTAATGACTTGCCAGGAACATCAGCATGTACACTCTGGGGGGCTGGGAAGACAGTTATGAGAGGAAAAATAATATCCTATTCAACAAATAAAAAGAAAAAAGAAAATAAACGTATTAAGGAATTAGAGAGATCCATAAAATTATTAGAAGGTATACAAGGAGAGGATATACAGAAAAAACTATGCAAGACAAAGTTAGAATTAAATGAATTTATTGATAAAAAGAACAAATTCTTGGTAGAAAGACTTCGATTAGAACATTTTGAACACAGTAATAAATCAGGGAGCTTTATAGCAAACCAACTCAAATTAAACAAAGAAAAAAGTCTTTATACGGTATTAAAGACACAAATGGAAATATAACTTATTATGAGGGAAAAGTAAACAGTGTTTTTAGAAATTTTTATAAAACTATACACTCCACAAATAAATCCAACAGATGAGGATATCAATCAATTATTGGATAGAGTAACACTTCCAAAATTAAACAGTAGTCAATCATCAGACCTAGACTCACCATTAACATCAGCAGAACTCCATGAAGCCATAAAAAAATGCCAAATAAAAAATCTCCTGGACCAGATGATTATCCAGCAGAATTTTATGAAGAATTTTGGAATATATTGGATCCAATATTTTACAGAATGCTATTAGAGTCAGAAGAAAATGGCAGGCTTCCAACGCACATGAACTCAGCCAACATTAGTCTCCTTTTAAAATCAGGCAAGGACCCAGTATTGCCTACCAGTTATCGTCCCATCTCTCTTATTAATGTCGAGGTTAAGATAATTTGTAAAGCCCTCTTTAAAAGATTAGAGAGGATAACTCCTTTCATTATTCATCTAGGTCAAATTGGATTTATAAAAGGAAGACACTCCACTACAAACACTCGCAGATTATATAATTTAATAGAGTATTCATATAGTAAAAATATTGAAACAGCTATTTTATCTTTAGACGCAGAAAAGGCATTCAATAGAGTAAATTGGAATTTTGTATATGCTACCTTGATTAAATTTGGATTTGGAAACTATTTTATTAATTGGTTAAAAATATTATATAACTCACCAAAAGCATGTGTCAGGACAAATAATCAAATATCTTCAAGCTTTTGTTTAGAGAGGGACACAAGACAGGGATGCCCACTTTCACTCACATTATTTGCTATGTTTATTGAACCTTTAGCAGCAGCAATAAGGCAAACTGCTGACATTAAAGGCATACAGTGTAAAAATATAGAACACAAAATTAGTCTTTATGCTGACGATGTTTTACTCTTTCTTCAAAACTCAGAAAACTCTATATCTAATGTTATCGAATTAATAAACTCATTCTCACAAGTTTCTGATTATTCTATAAATTGGTCAAAATCTACAGCTCTTCCAATAAATTGTGTGTTTAATACTTCTTTAAATGGAAAACTACAATCAGGTAACATTACATACTTGGGTAGTAAGATTTCTCATAGATTAGAAGACTTGATAAAATTAAATCATATACCACTTTTAAAGAAAATTAAAGACGATCTCTACAGTAGATGGAAATCTCTACCCATTTCACTTTTGGGAAGAGTTGCCTCAGTAAAGATGATGGTCCTGCCGAGAATAAATTATTTATTCTCAATGATTCCAAATAAACCTTCAAATGAATTTAGCCCAATGTGCTTTACTGCATATGCCACTTTGCCTCTATACCAACATCAACTACTTCATACATATACTGTGTACATTAACTCATATGCTGCTTTGCCACTCTTTGCAAATGTCAATGCTAGAAACTTCAGTTTATTTTATAGATATACTTTTTATACTTTTTTATACTACTATGCAAAAACTCAGGACAGTATTACACTTTTATTATTTCATTTTATGCTTATGTTCATTAAATGTTTAGTGTTTTAGTGTTGGTGTAAATTTTCATACTTTTATACTACTATGCAAAAACTCAGGACAGTGTTACACTTTTACTATTTTATGCTTATGTTTATTAAATGTTTCAGTGTTTTAGTGTTTAAATGGTTACTGTTGCACCGAGGGACTGAGAGAAACACAATTTCAATCCTGTGTATGTCCTGTACATATTGCAGTTCTGACAATAAAGTTGACTTTGACTTTTGACTTTGACTTTAAGTCCTTGGATTCTTTCATATCTGGGTTTCTTTCTCAGAAACAGATTATGTCTAACACTGAATGTTAGGAAACGCCTTGTATCTGTGACTTTCCTCCCCTCCATTGATTACGGTGACATTCTCTACATGAATGCTCCTACAAGCACCCTGCGGATGTTGGATGTTGTCTACCATGGTGCTCTAAGATTCATAACTGGCTGTGATTATCGTACCCACCACTGCACCCTGTATTCACTGGTTAACTGGACATCATTAACCTCACGCAGACTCTTCCACTGGTACATTTTCATCTTTAAATCACTTCTCGGTCTGCTGCCCTCATACATCTCCTCCTACATGTCTTTACGTGAGTGCAGCTACAGTGTGCGCTCTCAGGACATGATCACCTGCAGTGTTCCGTCAGTGAGGACTGAACTTGGAAAAAGGGCTTTCTCCTACTCTGCTCCTGCATCCTGGAATATCTTACAAAAAGATTTGAAGCTCTCGGCCCTGACCTCCCTAAATGGTTTTAAGAATCTTTTGGAATCCTGGCAAAAACCATTGCAGATATGTTCTTGTTTTTGATTTTGTACATCTACCTTGTGGTGTTTTGCTAGTTTTGATACTTTGCATTTCACTTTCTATTTCTCTCCTATGTTTTTTTTTCTGTTGTTTGTTGTTTAAGGAAATTCTACCATTGCTGTTCATCATGGAGCCAAGATGGTGTAGTGGCAGGGCTTTCTACTTGGGACCCGAAGGACGCGGGTTCGCGTCCCGGCCACTACACACCTTGGGGTGTCTATGAGTGCACATCTAATTCTCCAGCTCCCCGGGCGCTTTCTATGGCTGCTCACTGCACCACCTGGTGGTGGTTGGGTTAAATGCAGAGACGAATTTTGTCTGTGTATGGGAAACATACGCAGATGACAGGAAAATACATTATTATTATTATTATTATTCTTTAGTTTGTAGCAGGTCGCTTTTGTAAATGAGCCCTCGAGGCTCAATGAGATTTACCTAAATAAAGGTTGAATGAATGAATGAATGAATATCTAAATTCCTTTGGAAAAACAAAACTCCACGTATTAGCTTAAAAACACTACAGAAATCTAAAGAAACCGGAGGATTAGAACTTCCAAACTTTTATAACTACTATTTAGCAAATAGGTTAGAATATATTTTGAAGTGGCTATATCCAAATGCACTAGATGTTACTTGGTTAGACATAGAGCAAACTTTATGTAATAATATTAGGGTTTCAGATCTTCCATTTATTAGTATAAATATACAAAAACATGTCTGCTTTAAAAGTATCAGTATTAGCTCATCTCTGATAGCATGGTAGGAGTATCTGAAAATGACAAAGTGTTCACTACTCCCATGCAGACATGAATCTGGAACAATCCTGACATACAGAAAGAAAATAATATGTTAAATTTCTCAGGTTGGAGAGCTAAGGGAATTTAAAGTCTGGAACACAAATTTGATGGTGTAGACTTTATTTCATTTAATGAATTAATAATACAATATGGCATTGATAATAAATACTTCTTAGAATATCAACAAATTAAGTATATTGTAAAAAAGAAATTTAAGCTTAATAGAGAATTGTTAGAGACACCAACATGTGTGTCAGAATTCATTAATCTTAAACAACCCAAATTATCTAAAATATACAAGAAATTGACTAGAATCGATGACTCCATAACGCTTCCTGTTGCAAAATGGGAGTCAGATTTATCAGTCAACTTTGATCAAAACACCTGGTCTCAAGTATGTTTAAAAACATTTAAATTGACTAGAATCTCCAATTTACAATTAATACAGTATAAGGTTCTCTATAGAGTACATTATACAGGTCAGCGAATGTTTAAGATGGGTTTTACACCATCTAACAACTGCTCACAGTGCAAAGGCAATATACCTGATGACTATATTCACGCACTCTGGTTCTGTCTACCCGTTCAGAGGTTCTGGATCCAGGTATGTGAAGACTTGTCTAAATGTTTGAAATGTAATATCCCACTCTCTCCATCTGTTTGCTTATTGGGTATCTTTGAAGATGTTATACTAGAAAAAAATACATCCTGTATGCTTTTCACTGCCTTATGCATCGCAAAGAAAACCATACTCCTGAATTGGAAAAATAAAAATAATCTTAGCATTAATCAGTATAAAAATCTTCTGTTAGATCATATTAGTCTTGAAACAGCATCTGCCGACACATCGGATCAATCTATCTGGCATTCTTTGATCGGCTCCGTTACGTAGTGAGGGTGAGGGGTCTGGGATCTGGCCTTGTGGGGCATTGGGGCTGGTGTGGGGGAGGTTGGGGTTTGGGGCGCCGGGGGGTTGGGGCTGTTTGGGCGGGGAGGACCCTGCCTTCAACCTGGGGAGGACCGGGGGGTTCTGGGGGATGTCTGCTGGGGGCAGCATGCAGGCCCTCAGGTGGTCGGTGGCGGCGGTCATGGGTCGCCGGTCGGTGACCCGGCTGTGCTGGGGTGGTTTCGGGGTGGGCACCGGGGGCTAGGGATTCTGGGGGCATGTCGTCCCCGGGCTTGGGCCTGGTGGGGATCGGGGATCTTGGGCTCTGGCAGGCGGGTCGCCGGGCTATGGGCTGGCTCGCGCTCTGGTGCCCCGCTCCCAGTGCTTTCTGGCTCTGTCGACGGTTAGGCGGGCGCTCTTGGCCGTGTCGTGCATGTGGGATTTTGTGTCCTCTTGGGCGGCGGGCTGACTGCGGTTCGTAGAGGTCTTTGTGTCCCTGGTGGATGTGGGCTGTTGGTTCTGCTGTTGGCGGCTCTCGTGGCCGTGTCCCTCTCTGGTCTAGAGCTCAATGGCCTGGCGGTCGGAGAGGTGTTTTTGCCTCGCTCCTTGGGTGGACCTTGGCGAACTGGGGGGGTATGTAGGGTCAGCGGGGGAGCTGACTCGCTGCGGGAGCATTGTTCCTGCAGTTATTTTTCTCCCCATCCCTCACCACGCACCTCCACCCTCTTCATCTCAAATTAATACATGTAGGGATTTTGAGACTCGGGTGTGCTGATACGTTTTTACATCTCTGTTGTTCAGAACCACCTGGGACTCAATTTTTATTATACACCTTAGACATTCACTCTTAAACATCCTCATAACTCACTCACCCAGCACACTCACTCTTTGCCCCACTCCCCTCAGGACGGAGGTTGAGGAGCATCAAATGTAGAACCACTAGACTGAGGAACAGCTTCTACCCTGAGGCTGTTAGACTCATGAATAAATAAATAATAAGAATAAACACTGCAAAATATCACATCATGCTGATGCTGATCTGTTTTCTTGTTGCTGTGTTCATTTGTGACCATCTGCTCATACAGACTCATGTTCGTGCTGCTGTTTATAATGATGTTTTTCTACTACATTAGGGCTTAGTGTATTACTAGTTGATGTTTTTCTTAGTTAATCCTAGATGTTATTACTGTTTTTCTCTTGCATTTGTTGTTGGATGTAACTGGGACCCTGTGTACATAATCTCGTTTTCATCACATGTACCACATGCAGTGCAAATGACAATAAAGACTCTCTGACTCTGATAAAATTCACATATAGGAATTTGGGGTGAGCACTATGGTTATGAGTGGCGAGATGACATCACTCTCGTCCCCTGTGCCTATGCTCACTCACAATTATGCAGACAGTAAGGGTCTGGGTTAGAGTTGGGGTGGAGGGTAAACAGACATAATGCCAGCCTTTGCTCCTTCTCTTTACTTTTTTAAGTGAACTTTACAACAACACACACCAACAGCACATTTGGGGACGGGGATGTGTGTGTCAGGGTCTAGGTTTATTAATTTTTATTTATTTATTTATTTATATACAGTACATGTACCAGGCGGCCATTCTGGGGGTGGGGTCTGGTTAGGTGACGGGCCGTCAGGTGTTGACCTGGACTATGGGAGGGTTCGGGGCCTGAGGGTTTGCAGTGGGCGGGGCTGGCATTGCACTCTCCCTGGGGCTGCTTGGGCTGGGGTGTCCTGTCCTGTCGGCAGGGCAATGTTTGGGCCGAATCATGCATGTCGGTACTCTTTACCCCAGAATGAATGGGCCTACCTCCCGGGTTTGGGTGTGGCTGCCCCATGTAGGGAGCAGGTACATGTCTTGGACCTAGGGGGTATAGAGTGTGCATCGGGATTATGAATGGAATGTGTCATTATTGTTTGTCTTTCTGTGAGTGAGGGTGAGGATGAGGATGGGTCTGAGTGAGTGTGTCTGTGTATGAATGTCTAAGTGTCAGGCTGGGACTTGGACTGCCCCCTCTCTGATACATCTGAGGCTTCTTGATGTCGCGCTCCTGCCACGTGGTCCCCCGGGTGGATGTCCCTTTGCCTGCGGGCATGCTTGGGGCCCTCGCTGTCGGGGGTTGGGCGCTTGGGCGTGTGCCGGCACGGCCTGGTGGCTGCCTGGTGGGGCTCGGGTCCTCTGGTCCTGTCGGGTCTGGGCCTGAGGGGTGGGCGTCCCCAGTGCCCGGGCCTTGGTGCCCGGGCCTGGGGCTATGTCGGTGCAGCGGGCTCCAACGGGGGCCTGTGAGTTTGTCGCTGTTGGTCCCGGGGGGTCATTGTGTGTAGTCGCTGGGGGGGCTCTTCCTGTTCTCCCCTTTGGTCGGATCTGGGGAGTTGGTGAGTGGCTCGTCCTGTTCGGGTGGCCCTGGGGACTCTGGGCTCGGGGTCCTTCTTGGGGTCTTGGGCTCTGATCCCCCCTTTGTCTGCCTCGGGCCTTGGGGGGGCGGATCTCTGATGCTTTGCGGTCACTATTGAATGTTCTATTCGAGGAACCTCATTCACTTATGCATGCTCACAACCACACACAAATGGGTGCAGGGATGTATATGTAGATATCATATGCAGATATGTAGATGGGTATGTGACTGAATATGAATGTATATGTATGTATATACGGTATATTCATTTGTAAGTATGGGTATGTATATTTATGGAATTCTACTGCAAAGTCATGAATGTTATTATTCTTTATGCATGTGTTGCTGTGTTCTGTCATGTACTTTGCAGGATTGCAGATGGAGGTTGGGTGTGTTGGCCCTGTGCTTTTTTTGTTGTTGTTGTGGATAATTGTTGTTTTGTTGTCTTACTTTCTGTCTTACTTTCTGTCTTTCCTTTCTCTCTAAGCCTTAGAGAGAAAGGAGAATTTTTTTTCCCTTAGAGTCTAAGCCTTAGACTCTAAGGGAAAAAAAATTCATATCGGTGTGAGAGGATGGCTGTAAGGTGAGAAGGGAGGCCATCTGTAAAAGGGAAAAGAAAAAAAAGTTTTGTGTTAAGTACCTGTCTTTGCAATTCTACTTTAAATTCGTAGATATATCTAAACTTAAACCAACCAAACAAACAATATTTACTTTCCCTGGTAACTAATTACTTTTATAGGGGAGTAATTCAGTTACTAACTCAGTTACCGTATTTTCCGGTGTATAGGTCGCACCTTTTTATGGTTTTTTTCAAGGCCTGCGACCTATACTCAGGTGCGACCTATATATGGCTTGTTATCACTTTCGGTGAAACAAATTTTTAAATCCAGCTCATTTCACAATTACGTTCATTTATTAAGGAAAAGTTCAGCTCAGACATATATTTGCTATAATTTTTATCAAACAAATAATTGTTTTTAAGTGTTAATCTTCTTAAAAGCCTTGCTGGGCGCTCCTGTGGCAGACATTTGCAGCAGAGCTAAACGTAGGTGCGACCTATACACCAGTGCGACCTATCTAGGGATTTTTCCAATCTATTGGTGATAATTGGACAATGCGACCTATACAGTACACAGGTGCGACCTATACACTAGGCATGTAACGGTTGTAGTGGGTGTACCAAACCGTTTCGGTACAACACGTTTGGTTCGGTCCACCTCCGTACCGTTTCGGTTATTTCTTTCACTCATTGAACGTTAAAGGAGACCACAGATAGGTTTTTAAAATTTTTATGGTATGTCTTTGGGCTATCCTGACAATGTTCATTCAATTTAATACACAAAATAATTCTTAGATAATCAATTATACCCTTTTTAATTCTGCCATTTTTAACTTTCGTTTTGAACGACTGGTTTATGATAATGAGATCTCGTGGCCACGCCCTTCAAAGATCTGTTTACATTAACTCCGCCCTCCAAAGGCAGACGAGGATGTCTGAACTCACGTTACTGCCACCCAGAGCCCTGTACTGTATAGCTGAGCTGAACTGGACCGCAACGTATTTATTGTGGGACAGATCAGACGTGTACAAGTTGTCGTGTCATTTTTAATTTTTCCTCTGTAATACGTCTCCCTCCCTCCCCCTGTGCGCGTGCGCTAGAGGGAGCGGCTGTCACTCGCAGCAGACACACACACACACACGCTCACGGGGTCTGATTTGCGCTCGCGCGGGTCTCATTTGTTCTCTCGAGGGTCTCATTTGTTCACTCGAGGGTGTGTATTTGCTCTCCCCCTAATGACGGCGTTAAAACTCCATAGCTGTCTCCCTCGATCAGCGTGCGTGCACACAAACACACATACACACACACAGGTTTGTTAATGTGGTTTAGCGGTACGTAGTCTGGCCTGCTATGACACATAAACCAACACACACACACACAAAAACACTGCAACATGCTGCATCACTGTTCATTCAAGACTCCCATCTGAAAACTATGCCATTATCTGGGCCAGGAGGGTTAGAGAATCTTTGCAACGCTCACGTTAGCTGGCTCGACTCTGTGACATTTTTAGCCATTGTGCTGACATGAAATAAGGAAAAACAACTGTCACCTCTTTCATACAGGTAATCCCCGACTTACGAGCGAGTTCCGTTACAACGAGGCGCTCGTAAAGCGAAAATTCGTAACTTGGAACGGCCGCCACGTGTCTCGTAAGTCCGGAATTTCGCTCGTAAGTTGGAACGGTTTTGCTAGCGCGACTACAAACACTCGTTTTTCATCGAAAAACTGCTTACGAGTGCATAAAAATGATCGGAAACGTGTGTCCACATGTTTAGCTAACGAACTGTGGTGAAAAATCACAGAAAAACTCGGTATTTTTTGCGTTTTTTCCAAAAATTCGCCAGCTCGTAAGTCCGGAACCTCGTAGGTCAGAGCGCTCGTAAGTCGAGGACTACCTGTACTGAAGTGGGTGGAGCATCACCAGGGGTTGCTAGGTGACGGGGCGGGACAAAGATTGGGGTTGTGGGTTGTGGCTGCGGTTTGTGACATCACAAACCGCAGGAAGTGGAAACGAAGTGTTTCTATCAAAGATAAATAAATATACTTAGAGTAAATAAACCACTGGGTGCATTTTTTTGGCCCTAGCACAGTCTTTTTATGAAGTACATACCCAAAGTTGAGTAAAAAAAACATTAAAAAGTGAATTTTGAATATGTGGTCCCCTTTAATATATGCGGCGTGGAACAAAATTTCCTGGGCACGTTTCAGCATGGAGCTATTATCGCGCAGCACACGTAGCATTATTAGCCATTAGCTGCTCGCTCCGGTCTCCTGTTTGGGAACGTTATGGCTTTCTTGTTAAGACGAGCGCACATTCAAAGCTGTGTTTGTGGACATTGTTTCATGAAGACTGGCTCTGCAGCAGCTGCGTGACGTAGCTCTCTGCAGCAGCAACACGTCTAAAGCCTGAAATACACCTGAGCGTCCTCAGGTACGCCACTCTATGTGCGCATTTTGTGCGCATGTGTTTTGCTGCTATACTTCAGAAACTATCAGCTTTCAAACGCTCGCGTTCTCCTTGTTGTAATATGAGCAGCTGCGCACGGAGGGGACTCAACTGAGCTCGCTGATTGGTCACTTGCTGACACGCCTACTGAAATGATTGACAGCTTTCTCAGTCAGCTCATGTAGCTCGCTGAAGACCGCGGCGGTGTTCATGCGGTGTTTCTACTATATATGTTATAAAAAGTTCTCTCAGAAATAAAAATAATAACAGGGAGTGCTTTTCCTGCAGCACACAGCCCACCAGGGATATTTAAAACATTGCGCACCCAGGTAGGACCTGAATTCATTCATTTCATTCATGGAGTGAACGGAGGAAGAAGTGATTACTTGACTTTAGGCAAAAAAACAAAAGAAAAGGCCCGATCAGCGATAAAGAAGGGGAATTTATTTCATTTGTGTAACATACAAAACAGTCCGGCGCCGGGGAAGTTTATGGTCAGACACCGCGCATCGCGCACGCGGACGTAAAAAAAGCTTTGCGCGTACATGCCCTGAGGGGCTACGCGGGGCTACGCTTTTGCCTTGGCGTACGTACGTTGCGTATAGGCGTATCGTGAGAACGCTCGAGTGTATCTCGCCCTTAATGTGAACGCGCTGGAAACTACGTCATCGGAATGTGAACGAAGAAACAGCAGCTGTTACAGAAACACCGCTAACAACACAGCAGCTGCATTTAAACTACTTCTTCAGGTAAATTAGATCGGTCCAGAGCAATAACACAAACTGTATGAGTTCTGAATCTAAGTCTGAATGTTGTTATATGCGCAGGCTTTAAAGTTACTGATCCTCGCTACCGCTACGAGACATCCATCACTCAAAAAGTTCAGCTCTTTATGAAAAAACTGTATTGTCAACAAGCCCTGGAGCTCATTAAAGCCCTGATGAGATGAGTGAGAGCTTCAACCGTTCAAGAAGAGGTATTGTTATTTTATTATTATTATCTAAATAATCTTTTTTGTTTAAAATCATAATCTTATTAACTTATTTTTTTATCTCTTTGTTTTATTACAAGTCTGGGACAGAGGTAGCTGCTCTCTTTGTCCACTTCAGGGATAGACATCCACCAGAAATCACCTGCAGCTAAGAAGTGTGTGATGACTGAACTGAATTTTTTCAGAATCAGAATCAGAATCAGAATCTGTTGGAATCCTGGCAAAAACCAATGCAGATTTGTTCCTGTCTTTGATTTTATACGTCTACCTTATGTTTTGCTCGTTTTTTGATACTTTGTTTAAAAAAAAAAAGTATTTCTTTCTTTTGTTTTTTCTCTTTTTTGTTTTCTATTGTTTATTGTTTATTGTTTGTTTATTGTTTATTGTTTAAGGAAATTCTACCATTGCTGTTCATCGTTCTTTAGTTTTAGCAGGTCGCTTTCGTAAATGAGCCCATGAGGTTCAATAAGATTTACCTGACTAAATAAAGGTTGAATGAATGAACTGAACTCTGAACTGTTCCAGGACCTGTCCCACTTGGAGGAGGAGGTCCAAGAAGTTGTGAGTACAGTAATGAGGACAAATACAGCCACACTGCTGCTACTGGACAAAAACTTGATTAGTTAGATTGTAAACAGTCTGTTGCTGCTTATTGTTCTGACTGTTATTGTATTTATTAAGATTTTTATTATTGTTAATATAGTTTATTTATTGTAGAGTGCTGTTTATTTAAAATATCATCCAAATGGGTCACTTTTATTTATTACTACAATACAATACAAACATATTTTTGGCATATTTTCAAAATAAACATTTTGTAAGTCTTTATTTTGTCTTTTTTTTTTGTACCGAAAATAAACAGAAAATAAACCGAACCGAGCCCTCCTTGTAGTTGAACCGAACCGAAATGTGATTTTAGCGTACCGTTACACCCCTACTATACACCAGAAAATACTGTACTTTTTGGGAGAAGTAACTAGTAACTATAATTAATTACTTTTTAAAAGTAACATTCCCAACACTGGTCACCGCTAACGCGTCGCGTATGTTACGCGTCAGCGGTGAGAACCCGGAAATGTGGGCCGTGTTTTGCCAAAAATGGATTGGCTGCCAAATGGCCACAGGATCGTGCACCGAAGGACTTTAACAAGACTGACACTTAAAAACAATTATTTGTTTGCTGAAAATTATAGCAAATGTGTGTCTGAGCTGAACGTTTCCTTAATACATGAACGTAATGGTCAAATCAGCTGAATTTATAAAATAGTTTTGCTACCTCAGTTCTGTGAAGCATGCATGCGCAGCGAGCAAAAACACTGCATCTCTTTAAAATTTAACAAGATAAACACCTAAAAAATATTTGTTTGCTGACATTATAGTAAAGGTGTGTCTGAGCTGAACTTTTCTTAATAAATGCACTTTGACGGTTAAAACATGGCAAAATGAAGCAGACGAAATAAAGCGGGTTTAAAATTATGATCCACTCAATTACAGGTTGTGCAAATAGTATTTTCCTAAATGGAACTAACAAAGAGGAAATAATGAATGTAGTAAAACATCTTACAGACAAGAGATCGAAAGACTGGGTGGACATGGATATGATGTTTGTAAAGGACATAATGAGCCATGTTATTGAGCCGTTCACATACATATGTAACTTATCATTTTCAACAGGAATTTTTCCAGATAATATGAAAGTAGCTAAGGTCGTTCCTCTTTTTAAAAATGGTGATAAATGTGTATTCAACAATTATAGACCTATATCCTTGTTACCACAGTTTTCAAAAATTCTTGAAAAACTATTTGTAAACAGACTAGACCAATTTATAGATAAACAAAATATTCTAAGCAGCAGTCAGTATGGGTTTAGATCAAAAAACTCTACATCAATGGCTCTCATGGAATTAATGGAACAAATAACTACTGCTGTCGATCAAAAACAACATTGTATCAGTATCTTTGTTGATTTAAAAAAAGCATTCGATACTATTGATCACACAATTCTCCTTGAAAAACTGAACAAATATGGTATTAGAGGACCAGCATTACAGTGGGTATCTAGCTACTTAAAAAATAGGAAACAATTTGTACAAATAAATGATGTAAGATCTGACCTCTGTAATATCACATGTGGAGTTCCCCAAGGCTCTGTACTTGGACCAAAGCTTTTTATTTTATATGTGAATGACTTGGTAAATGTGTCAGGACTCCTTAAATGTGTACTTTTCGCAGATGATACCACTTTTTTCTGTTCAGGTGAAGATATAGAACAAATGTTAGAATTGATAAAGACAGAATTTGTAAAGATACAAACTTGGTTTAAAATAAATAAATTATCATTAAATCTAGAGAAAACTAATTACATGATATTCGGTAATAGAAAGAAAACTGTTGATGTTCCACTCAAAATTGAGGATGTTGAGATTTGTAGAGTGAGTGAGGTGAAGTTTTTGGGTGTTATCATTGATGACAAACTGACATGGAAACAACACATAAATTCTGTAAGAATAAAAATAGCTAAATCGATAGCAGTACTGTACAAAGTCAGAGACCTATTGAATGATAAGGCTCTGTATTTGTTGTATAACACAATCATTGTTCCACACTTAATCTATTGTATTGATGTTTGGGGGAATGCGTGTAAAACAATCACAAAGCCTATTTTTGTATTACAGAAAAGAGCTGTAAGAATTATCACTAGAAAGCATTACCGTCATCCATCAAGTACATTATTTTATCAACTAAAATTACTGAAGTTCCATGATTTGGTAGACTATAATATTTTATCAGTTATGTATAGAGCTCAAAATAATGCATTACCTTTAAATATCCAAATGCACTTTGTTAAAAGACAAAGTTGTTATAATCTTAAGGGAACAGAGTTGTTTGTAAAACCACAATTCAGAACCAGTTTGAAGGGACGTTCTACCTCAATTCAGGGAATTAGATTATGGAATGGCTTGGAGAATGTAGTTAAAAATGCCAAGTCAATGTTTACATTTAAAAAAATGATCAAAACAAATATGTTAAAAAAATATATGTGAAATAACGTAATGTGTATTGCATTAGTTAGAAAATTAGAAAGTGTTAGTCAGTTTGTACTGTATTAGTATTAGTTAGAAAACTAGAAAGAGTTAGTCATTTTGTACTGTATTAGTATTAGTTAGAAAATTAGAAAGAGTTAGTCATTTTGTACTGTTGGTTGAAGAATATTATTGTTTAACCTGATTGTTGGAAAAAGTTGGTTGAAGATTATTATTGTTTACATGGTTTGACTGCTGTTGTTAAGTCTGATTGTTGGAGATAAGGGGCAGATATAATAAGATTTATTCTTCTTTCTGCCACCTTTCATTTTTTTACATTTTGTACACTATCATTATGAGATTGCCTTGTATTGTTTCTTTTGTAAAAAAATGAACAAATTTAATAAACATAAACAAATAAACATAAACATAAACAAATTACTACATGCTCACCCGCCCATAATGATGACAGAAACACCTATTTATTTATTTTTATTCAAACCCGCTGAATTCTTCATCCTCTGTGTCGCTGGTGAAGAGTTCTACCAACTCCTGAAGGTACCGGTAGTTAATGCAGCTCAGAGCACTGCCTCCTCTTCCTCCTCCACGTCCAGCAAACATCCCAGCCTTCCTGAACCCCGACTGGATGGATTATTTAGTGACTGAGGTCCTTACTTTATCCATCCGAGGACCTGCTGGAACGTCGCAAGGCACATCCATCCTGTAGCCGTGAAACTGTTGCTCTCCGTCCACCATCCACTCCTCCCAAAGGCGGTGCAGAGCTGCTTTGAAGCTCCGGTTCACAGAAATGTCCAGAAGATGCACAGCACTTTGGTGAAACCTCCCAGGATGATGGCAGGAATGGAGTTAAACACTTTAATTTTATCTTTAAATTGTAGCATGATGTGCGCACACACGCTGTCCATCCAGCAGGACTTTTTGGGCTCTAAAATATCCGTACACATACAGGTACACCGGTTTTTGTCAAAAGCCTAGAGGACCCTTTAGTGACCCTAGTGGCCTAAAGTGGTACTGCTCCATTTTTTCCAGTCAGAATGAATGTAAACAGTCAAATCTCAGCCAAACATTGATCTAAAAATATGGG